>JANHGB010046039.1:9965-27236 GCA_026283785.1 Coracopsis vasa | reverse complement strand
CAGGGCTGCTCTGAATCTCTTCTCTGCCCAGCCTGTAGCTGTGCCTGGGATTGCTCCAACCCAGGTGTAGGACCTTGTACTTGGCTTGGTTGAACCTCATGTGCTTGGCATTGGACCACCTCGCAAGCGTGTCACGGTCCTCTGGATGGCATCCCTTCCCTCCAGTGTGTTGACTACAACACACAGCTTGGTGTCATGGAGAAACTTGCTGAGGGTGCACTCAATCCCACTGTCCATGTCTGCCCTGCCAGTTGCTGTCAATCTAGCATTTATTCTTTGCATTTAACAGCATCTCACCAACTTTTTCTTTCCAGAATGGCACTTCCAGAATGGCACTTACCTGCCATTGCTGCCAGCACAAATAAACCAGGCAGCACCCGGGGAAAGGCTGGGGGTCTTCTCACAAAACAACATAGTCTGAAGGTTGCCTCTACAACACCTGAGACTGGACAATGTCTGAAATGCAAGGATAGGAGGGGAGGAAGGGCAGTGTGAAAGGTGGACAAAAGACATAACTGGAGAAGGAAAAATGGAAGAGTGGGGCAAGCGTATGAAGTGGTGTTTATCCCAGACTGAAGAAGCTGGAGGTGATGTTGCCTACAGAGAAAGAGGAAGCAGCTGGGGGAAGGGGTAGGGGCTTGTCCTCCATTTATTGCTGAGTTAGACACATTTACTGATCTTCCTGAGGCCTTGGCTCCTGAAAACACGTGACTTCGCCATAACCTGAACTTTCATCACAAAGAAAGAAAGGAAAAGTTCAACCCTTACAGGGTAAAATCAACGTCTCAGGAGGCAAATTAAACCACCACAAAACATGCTCAGATTTTAAGACTGTCATGGTTTCTAAGGCTGATTCAGAGTTTGCACACTGGGAGCTAGCTCCGTCAATGGAGAGTATATATATATGTGTGTGTGTGTGTGTGTGTGTGTGTGTTTGCTTGTCAGCAAAGTCTTTATCTTTAAAAGCAGGACTTCACTTTGCTCCTAAAGAGACTCGTTACCCAGCCACATCAGACTGGAATGTTTGCCTCTTGCCAGCAAGCTTTCCATTTCTGCCTCTCAAGTTCTGACCAAAAGGGTAATTTTTCAGTCATCAGAGAATGAGTTTGATGCTCAGGACTTAGTGCCCCATAATTACATCTTCAAGGTCAGAGAGTTGAACAGTACTAAAATAAAATGTTAAGAAAAGAAAGCTGAACCAAAAAAACAACAGCTGAGAAAGTTGCTGGGACAAAATACAAAAAAAAATAAGGCTTTTTATCTTTTAAACACTCAACTAATTTTGTCCAACTGCAGTAACTTTTTTCATCTCATTTTGGGCACACCTTTAAAACAAACCACAACAATGGATGAGGCTTCCTACATCCACTTCCTGCTATGAACCTTTCTAAATCTTTGAAATAAATATGGTTTGGGTTATTTTTGAAGGGGTAATGTTTAATATCTGTCCCCCAGCGTGTAAATGTGTAGAATACACCAAAGATTTAACATCTGCTACAAATAATTTTACAGAGGATCTCAGGTTCTCTAAGATTATTAGGATATTGTACAGGTGGCCAAATTATTAAAGTATGGTTTAAATTCAACACTCATGTGCTTTCATAACATGCATTGGATTTTAAAGTCTGGAAGCCACATGTCAACACTGGAAAACACGAGGCTGGCTTGCTGGAAGTTCAAACATTAAAAGCCACTTTCAAAACATTACAGACTCGCTACGCAGCATCATAGCTGGGGCAGCAGGCTGCTCTGCAGAAACACTTAGCAGCAGCCCCTGCTGCTACAGAGGTGCTGTAAAAAGTTAAGACAAGCTCCTTTCCTTTCAGACAAGTGACTGTTCCTATGAGCATTACAGCATTACTTTCTCTACCCCATACTGATTCAGTCAAGACCTTTACCAACCAATCTCAATTTTAGCATCTAACTTGAAGCGTGTGCTGCAAGTGTAATGCAGAGTGAAAACTGAAGCATGCAAAGTCATGCAACTGCTTTTAATCCTGTTTCTTTGTTCACAAAGCACCGTGGAAGCTAAACGAGGGAAAGCTAAATAAAGTTGGTATTAGAAATCCTACTTATTCTGAGTAAGACTCAGTAGTTATTCGTATTTTGAGAGAGTTGCTTTGTAATGAATAAACACGAACCTCTTGCCTGATGCACTGATGTGGTGCAGAGCTCTGGGGACATGGCTGGAAGAAGCACATGATTCACACCAGCATGTGCAACATGAAAACCCACTTCTGCAGCCTGTGGTTTTACTGGGCTGCTCTGCAGACCACAGAAAGTGGTTTTTAGTGCAGGAACTTCTGCACCCTCTTTGGGGGAAGCGCTAGCTAACCTGCTGTGAGGGAGAAGAGATGCCATACTTGATTCCCTCAGTCCCATGGTGTAGATAGTGGATGTCATTACCTCAAGAAGCAGATTACAGCACCACCTGAGCTCCTTGGGTCTGAGCTCTCAGCTAGCACATCTGCTGTTGTACATCCTAGTAGCCAGCGTGTGTCTTTGTGCTTCTGGGCGATTAGAAGTTAGAGCCAACAAAAGTTTCACTGGAAATTATGCTAGGCGAACCTGCATCGCATAGAACTTCTTTATGTGCCAGCTGGGAGCTGTGGGGATTCATACTTGGGTTTTACTCATAAGATCCCTGGAACAAGTCCTGTATGAGATGACATTCACATTCATAAAGATAAAAATGTGCTTATCACAACATCTGGGTATAAGTCTGTTTATTAACCATGACATCCCCCCCGTACTTCACAACCCCCACCCCCTCCCCGCAGATTGAATTGGGTTTTGTTTAAAAAAATGCTATTTTTTAATAGTTGTTAAGAATAAATATTCCCCACGTACACTCTCATACAGCTCCTAGAGAAGTGGAAGAACATAAAGGAAAAACTATAAGAGCAGGTGCTGAATCGTCTTTTCTGTTGAATCCGCTACTGCAGAGCATCTCTTCACACATGGCACTGCAAGGTGATCTCAGATGTGCTTGCGTCTTGACACTCGGAAGAAAACTCCAACAACAACAACCCAACAACCTGATGGAGCTATGTTGGGGATTGTTAATTCTGGCTGAAGACATTTGCACCTGTACTTTCTAAGTAACGAACAAAAGAACTGCTTGTTGCTGACAGCATCCGCAGGGTTTCTTGCAAGTGTCCTCAAGGGCTTAAGGGTGGAAATAGCCAGGCACAGTATCTATGCCTGCTCACTGTGCTTATTCTGCACAAAAAAATACCCTTTTCAATTCAATTTGGAAGTGAATTAAGCGAAGCAGCACAAAAGCATTCTTTGTGACCTGTGAGGGCATTACTCAGGCCAGCAGAGAACAGCTAACACACCTTACAACCTACTTTTATTCCACAGCAGTCACAAACATTAATTTTATAGGATGGTCAGTGCTAAGGTTTTCTCAACTGTGCTCCCACCTTTCCATACTGGCTGCCTCTGTTCTCACACAACCTTCCAGCTACAACCTTCCTACCCACAGGGCTTTGATTCATTTCTTTTAAGTGAGGCTGTACATTCCCCATTCATCTCTTCAGTAATCGAATTGCTGCCTTCAGTGATAGTGACTCTATTATGTTCATTCCCCTTTTTGTTAATTCCCTGTGAAGCAGCAGATTGGATTTTAAAGTCTATAGAGATAATGGGAAAAAAGATAGCTTTCATTTCAGTAGACCATGAAAAGGGTTCTGAGTCCAAATCAGACCTGATAGAATTCAAGAATCAATTCTGAACAGAAGAAATATAAAGGGTTTAGTGCATGAAAGCACACTGTAATCCTTTGATTAAAACACAGGGGAAGAACCCATGATCTTTTCAGTAAGGCTTATGTTAAGAAACTGCCCTTTGAAGGTACATCGCTATTCTAACAAAACATTTTCTACGTTAAAGCAACTATCCAGGCAAGGGCATAACATCCACAGAAAGAACATTAAAACATTTGATTATACAATTATTTGAAAGCAAAAACTTTGAGACTGTGGCCTGCCAATCTACCTTTAGCTTTCTTCCACATACGTACTATTTGGTGTCTATGGTGTTCTTTCCTCATTGAAGACATCCCACGATATGTTGCTATCCAAGCAAAACAAGTGCTTTTGTTTTCACTCCTGCGAGTTAATGGCTTCCCACAGTATTTAATGTATGGAATTCTCAAGTACTTTTGCTCATCAATTATTCTATGATATGTCAACAGCATCTCAGTGTTTCCTATAAAGTAAGAAAGTCTTACCTCACAGCTCTGATCTCACTTGGCTAGATAGAGTGCCCATAATGTTGGTTGCTGTTATGTGCAGCAGTGTTTTTAGCTTAAAACATTTAAAGGGGAAAAGAATGCAGACCTCACCACACTGAAAAAAAAAAATTAAATCACTTATATCTCCTACTTTCATTTCATTCTTGGCTCATTTAGATTTTTCAATGCTTTAGACACAAAAAGGAACATATAAAAAAATCAGAAAGGACACCTGAGGTTGAACAAAATGCTTGCCTTTTTAAAAATTCTTTTTCATTACCTGCAATGTTTCAAACATTTTAAATTTTCATGTAATAATTCTATCCCTACTTTCAGCATCCTCATCAAGCTTTGTTCTTACAACTCATCTTGTGAGTGCTGAGCACATCAGCAAGTCAGGTTCCAGGTACTTCACCTTGCTCACCCACAAAATATACGGATACCAACTGTGCATCAGATTGTCATTTACAGGGCTTGCTTAGCATTACTGAAGTAACTCTTGCCTGAAGTTGAGGCAGAAACAAATTCCTCCTTTATGAGCCTTAATGGCACTCACTTGGCTCAGTCATCACACCCTCCAACACGGAGCAGAAATGAAACCATCAATTCACCCTGAGATTCCTTCCTTCCACATAGCCATAATCGAGTGCTGCCCTTCAGAAGGGTTGCTTTGTGTGGGAAGAAGCGCCTAACGTTGTGAAGATGCAAACATCTTCAGGCATGGAAGCAATTAGGGAGCAATTTACAATTTGCAAGGCAAACTCCCAGGATTTCCCTGAATTTTGCCTACTTGACTTCCCAAATGTTTTAATAGTTTTTGGCATAGAAGTTGTAAAATCATGTATCATAAGTGAAGTTCTGTCTCTGAGGCTTTGGCAACAAAGCAGTTTGCAGGATGAAGCCCAAGATATTTGCTTCCGTTTTTGGAAGGCTGGATACAAGGAAGACTTAAATTGTTTGCTAGAGCCATGCAATGAGCTGAGAAGACCTTCAGACAGGAACAGGGAAGAGATGTGCAACATGCACTGGCATCAAGGATAGACCGACAAAAGAATAAAGCGCTTTTCTGTCTCATCTCCTTGGTGCAGTGGGCACACATGAATAAGGGTCAGGGAGCACATTGCTCACTAGAAGGCAGGCAGCAGCTGAAAGCGACCTCTGAGACACAAGATCCAAGATCCCCTGCTTTAGTGCCACAGGCAGCTTGGGATCCAACAGGAATATTTGGGCTCATGCTTTTATGCATGGTACCAGTGCTCCTGCTGATGGCACACAGGAAGGAGAAACTGTACAGGATGGGGAACCGGTACATGTACAATCCAGAAGGAACATAATAGGATACTAAGTGCTCAGGAAGCAGAGCAGGGCATAATGTTTTCATGCTGCATTTTCAACAGACTGCAAGAATTTCATTACTGGAGAGTCATTGCACTGTAAGTGACCACAAAAACCATAGGGAAAATAAAAGCAGGACAACAGCATCATTGCTATTTTGGGCATTCGAATGTGTAGGGTTTGTAACAAGTTCAAATAAACCACAGATTTGGACATTACCTTCTAACTATGTCTGTTCAGTCCTGTACTTACAAACCTATGACCTGTACTGAACAGACACCAAAATGTTGCAAGTCAAAAGCTAAGGAGCCTCACCAAGGAGCAGAAGATAGGGTGGTGTTATCTGGAAACAAAAAACCCACAAAGGGCCGGAGGGTTAGCATAGCAAGTGGCTTAGATGGAAAACTGGAAAAAGAAAACTCTTCCAATTTAATAGTTTACTGTGTCTGGTTTCAGTATCTGCAATTAGCCCAATACTCTAAGAGAAGAAATCTCGTACAATCACGTCAGACACGCAGACAAGAATGTACGTCTTTCCCCAAAGCTTTTGAAGCCATCTGCCACATTTGATGAAAGAGCTTACACACTCCTGTAAGTATAAAACTATAACAAAATCCAGCAGCTGTTAGAAACAAAGAAAACCTTATTGCAGGCTCCTACTAGATACTAGAGAGCACAGAATTAAAAAAAAAACAAAACTACAAACAAAACCCAACTTAGCAATGTTGTTGTATGAAAAAATCTTCAGCAAGTGCTCGTATCTTTGGAGATATTTAGGGCCTCATTATTTCTGATGCTTCCAGAACTATCTAAGGAAGAAACAGGAGCCACTTCATACATCAAATTATGCAGAGATAGAAAGGAATTGTAAATTAAAGTATCTTCTTTCACTGTCCTATGATGCTTACTGTTTACTGGAAAAGGTTGGCATTTCACACTTACACAGCACAACCCAGTTGACATTGATGAGTCTTACTGACTATACAGTGTGTACATGCCTTCCCTGGCATATATAATTTCACAGGAGAGAGAACTACTACTGTGCAAAACTTGACCTCATCTGTGATGTGGATCACAGAAATATACCTGGATATGCAGGGTGAAACCCCTAACTCAATAGCATCCAACAGAAAAAGCACCACATCCTGCATAAACATTTCCTAAACACTGGAGAGCCATCACACCCTTTGAAGCAATAATCAGCCTTCAGAGCATACTGCCAATACACCAGCTTTCAGTCTTTCTTATTTCATCGTTCAAGTTGCCAGTGTTTTGTCAGCCACTTTTATTCAAGGTGTTTAAGAGTATTCTCACACCTCAGCATAAACCCAGGCAGTGAAAACTAAATTATACTTCAGAGGAGAACGGGTCTGAAATGTTTCAAACTGCATGGGTGATAAAACCAATATCAGAAGCCTATTTACAGTTCCTGTAAGAGCCTGCATATTTATTACTAAAGATATTCTTGTTACACACTTTATTTATTTACGAATCAAACATGTTCGGTTTGCAAGTAAGAAAATGGTGCAGGAAGCATACAACTCTTTCAAAGCAACAGAATTCTCAGCTCCGATCATACATACAAACAGGTTTTAATTCAAATGCTGCACAGAAATGGGAAAAAACCCAAAATAACCAAACAGCAGGAACTATGTCCTGCACATCATGCTTCAGTCTGTTCCAAAATACAGTACCACTTAAAGCAACAGTTGCTTATCTGTAATTATATTAACAGAATTTTAAATCAGTGTCTTAATTGATATGCAACTTGATCACTTCATCAAGAACATTCTATGCCCATTGAAACTGTGATACAGTGTACAGTGGGGTTACTGACGCTAGGGGTTACTTGCTTCTGTGGATGTTGACTAAGCTGACCACTTTCAAATCTGAAAGGATGACACTTCTGTTGCAGGAATACACTCTCCAAAAATGTCCACTGGACATCTAATGTAAGTCCAAGTTAAACTTAGTAGAGAACTTTGTTACCCTTCTACTCCAGAAGGATTAAGTGACATGCAGTTTAAAGATCTCTCTGCAGTGACACCACCAGCAAATTACCTGGTAGCAACAGAAATACTCTAACACCATTTCCTTAAGCAAAATGTTAAACAGAGGATATATATATGTGTCAGAACTGCATGCCAAACCTAATATTTTAAATACACTGCTGAAATTGCTACCAACTTTCAGAGCATTTTTTGAGACACCTCAAAACTTGAGTTTTTGCTTTCCTACTAGATACTCTGCATAACAGATCTTGTACTATTCCTACTGTTGTCAGAAATACGGACTTTTAAAGTGGACAGATTAAATCAGTTTGCCCTGGCAAGTCCAGCTGAAGCAGCTTGCAAGCTTACCAGCCTGTTTCACCAGGAGAGATTCCCAGCACTGAGATCCAACAGCAGTGAATGCTCCTGTGCTTCTACAGCTCCTGTTCAAGGTCTGAGGCTGAAGATGCCAACAAGGCTCTCAGCAAGGCTCTGCAGATGAGAGCTACAGCATTTGAATGTGGCCACATCTCTCTGCCTGCCAGAGCTGCAGGAAGCAGAAGCATCCACAACACCAGTGATGATCTACTCAGTGAATCCAAGTCCCATGAAGTTCAAAACAGCTTCACATTCCTGCCTCCTAACTTGTGAAGCAAGCTTACTTTCCATTAGTAAGTTTTTAAAGGCATTTACCATACTTACTGTATTTTATATCAACACACGTATTAAAAAAACAAAAGTATGTGCACATACATGTATGTATCATTCATACATACACACAAACAAAATCACATACATAGATGTATGTAAAAAGATGCAGAGTGTCTTTTCTTCATCATAGACAAATCTCTAAAGAGGATCGAATCTTAGTGAAATTTTTGAGTCTCAAATTAAAGTAAAAAAAAAAAAAATAATAAAATAGGTGTTCTCATTAGAACTGGACAGAATTCCTTAACTGCATTTCCTCTTTTATATTTAAAAGGTATACATTTGGACAAGACAACCCCTTCAGGAGGAGAAAAAGAAGCTGTTTTCATATTCAAGGTATCTTTCCTAAGATTGCTCCAGAAGAAAGTCTCCAAGCATGCAAAAGAAATGTGTGTGTTCATAGTGATGAATTTGAAAGTAACAAAAATGAGTGCAGAAGTAAAAAAAATCTACTGGGATTTATTCCACTTTTAAGGAAACAACTACAATTCCAAAATGTTCTTCTGTAGACAGAAGAAACTGGAGTTTATGAAAGTGCAGTCCGCATCATAAATATCCTCTTTAGATATAGATATTATTGTGACTTTCACTGGTTATCAGTAACTTCTTCAAGATCTTTGTGCTTTCAGATACATCCTAGGAAAAGGAAGAGATGATCA
The DNA here is from genome assembly GCA_026283785.1 of Coracopsis vasa. NCBI lineage: Eukaryota > Metazoa > Chordata > Aves > Psittaciformes > Psittacidae > Coracopsis > Coracopsis vasa. Next base: position 18,303 of record JANHGB010046039.1, on the reverse strand, counting down.
GCATTAGCTACACTGCTGGTAACAAAATAAAACAAAAACGCCTCACTGTCCTCCATTTCAATTTTTATCACTCTGAACACCAGTTTTATTAAAATGCTAACTCTGAGCAAAATTCAGGTCTTCTGAATGAAGGTTTTCAGAGACCTGCTAAAGGCTTCAAAGGAATTTGCAGTTCAACCACAGAAAGGGATTGATTTGTTGTTTTGCATTCCTCCTTGTGTATGAGAGGAAGAGCCAGCAGATTTGCTGTTTTCCATCAGAGTTTAAACATTTATGTACTGCTCTATCAGTCTATCCAGCAGACCAGTAAAAGCTATAATGAAAAGCATGCAGGAACTGAGAGTTAAAATAATTACTTCGGTATCCATAAATCTCTTCCGGCATTTAGAGGTAAGTTCAACTGGCAAAACTGAGGAGAGTGTTTTGAATCAACTATACTTCAATTAAAAACATTTCAGGAAGAAGCAAAATGTTCAGTTTAGTAGCTATAATGCCATGACTTCACAGCTGCTTGATTAGTGCAAAATTCTTGAGAGTCATCTTTAGAAATTCAGTCTTTTAAGAAGTTACACGCCAAACTAAATTTCTTAAGAAGCTGGCATGTGTGGTTAAGACAGGAGATACAGAGCTAGGAAACAGCCATTGTGCATATGAATGTAAATGTAAAAAACATAATAATCTTTAGAGGTTTTAACATGAGACACCTCCAAAGGAAACTGCAGCTTAAATGATCACAAGAAATCACTTCCTGATATACAAGAGCCTGAAAAGTCAAAATGAAGTTCTGACAGAAGTTGCAGATTCATTATTTCTAATCAACTTCCAAACAGATACTTCCCTGCTCTAACACAGGGACTGTACCAGAAATCACTGTCCTATGTCATTAAAATCTGTATTTTACTGCCTTTTTAGGTGGAATCCTCACAGGAGTACATCAACAGCAGAACACAAGAGAACTCAGACAAAAATAGACAAAACCTCCCATTAATTTGTAAATATGAAATTTTACCTTGACTAAACTCTTCAGGACTTTAGAAGAAAGTAGAGGCTTGAACGCTTCAATTGTAACAGTGTCCAGTTTGATGATATCAGTGTAACACTGATACAACACTGCAGGAATCTGCCACACTTGACAATAACTCAAAACTAAATAGAAGTCAAAAGAAAACGTGTGTTACACTCAGCACAGAAGGAATCTAAGTTCTGTGTTATAGTATCACATTTGCTCTGGCCAGAACTTCAAAAGCATAAAAGCACAGAATCACAGAATGGTTTGGATTAGAAGGGACCTTAAAGATTATCTAGTTCAAACCCCCCTTCCATTGGCAGGGACACCTTCCACTAGCCCACGCTGCTCAAAGCCCCATCCGATCTGGCCTTGAACACTGTCAGGAGATGGGACACCCACAGCTTCTCTGGGCAACCTGCTCTAGTGTCTCACCACCCTCACAGTGAAGAATTTCTTTCTAATATCTAATCTGAATCCGCCATCTTCTAGTTTAAAGCCATTGCCCCTTGTCCTATTACTACATGCCCTTGTAAAAAGTCCCTCTCCAGCTTTCTTGTAGGCCCTCTTTAGGTACTGGAAGGTTGCTATCCATATATTCCGTATATTTTCACTGGAAGCAATGCTTGAAAGTTTATAAACTAACTACTCAGGATCTTAACTGCTAGATCAGCTATTCTTCATTTCCCAGGTACATGAGAAAATAAACCACCAAAATTTAGTAAAACATTGCTGGTACTTCTTTCTGGCAAATGCCGTAGCTGGAAACTATATTACTGGTAAACAAAAATAATATGAGATTCTGTAAAACAAACAAACCAACAAACAAAACCCAAACCCCTGAACAACTCAAAGTGTGAACAACATAAACATCTTCTAGACAGATCATCCACTTTGAGCTCCTGCCAGAAAGTTTTTCATCTTGATGCTACCACTAATTTGGTCCCCTATAATGAAAAGCCTGGGCAGGTTTATGACATTACATAATAAAAGCGAATCTAACTTTTACATGAGGTCGAGCAGTAGCACTGTGAAATCTGTTACCTGTAATTTGCAGAAAGAACCTTACAAACCTCAGTTTGGGTGTTCAGATGAAACCAACTCTTACTAAAACATACTTAGTTCATGAGCAAAATGCCCCCCAAAGCCTTACAAAGCATGCAATACGCTTTGTGAGCCTATGCAGAAGCATTTGCTAGTGCTTATGCCCCACACATAAAGGGTAAAAGGATTTGAGAGTGGTTTTGAAATTTGTCCCTGTTTCACAAGGCAGTATGTAAGATGTGAAACTGTTAGGAATTATTTTTCAAAAAGCTAACTTGTCAGCCAGTTTACACAATTAAGCATAAATTCTAATCGCATTGGAATGTTCTTCAAAGTGAATTTTGCGTCACCACCAGCAGCAATTATTATTGGAACTGCAAAATACCCGCAGCAGGAAGATCTCGCACAATGTTGGGTTGTTCCAGCAGTGCGCAGCAGACCTGCTCCTTGAATTCTTTTGTCTTCAAGGCTTTCAGAAAGGGAGATGGAAGTGTTAAAGTGGATTCCTGAGTTTTGTAATCAGCTACAGGACACGTTGAAAGAATGGTTACTTGCAAGCCCTCCTTTTGCATACAACCAAAAACCTGAAATAAAAATGTTAATAGATAAGCAACATTTATCTTCTGACAGTAACAGAATAAACCCAGACAGATTTATTTCAATTTCAATTGAGATGGCAAATGGCAGCTTAATTCAGGTTCCCTGGACTAAAATTCAAACTGCAGCCTTCAGGTAGAAATTTCACATGCATTGATCTTGGGATGGAGACAAAAACCCCCAGAAGAACAGCTAACATATTTACCAAGCCTGGTGGTTTTCTTGAGAGGCTTTAGGTTTTCAGCATTTCTGTTCACCTGCAAATGTACTAAGCCTTAATACTTTTATTAATGGTGATTGTAGAAAGAAAAAGGACTCTGAATAAAACCAGGCTGCTTATGACAGGAGAGCAGCTTGCTATGCTGCAAGACATTTGAAATTGAAATTGTGCTCCTCAGATGTTCTGCAGTACTTAAAAAGAGTCTTCATTTTAAATACTCAGATTTTATTTAATTATATTCAAGTTGAATTGAGGGAAGAGAACCTTCATTTTTTCACAGTCCTCCCCAAATTCAAAGCAAAGAGTTTCAAAAACATTGTACAAAGCACACTTTTGGATCCATTGCATGCCGCCACAAAACACCAACACCCTGCACAGTCTCCCACTGTTTTCAAAGAACAATGTCAAATATGACAATGTCATACATCAGAATAAGCAGAAGCATGATAAACCTGCATCTTCCCTTCACACTACCCTCTTCAGATTTATGACTAGTAAGGAAATAGGTAATTTGGTAAATATTACAGAAACTTGCCTGTTGCTGTACATGATACCAATCACAGAAGGGAAGCCGACTGTTCCCTCAGGTAAGTGTGTTACCACTGTAATATAAAACTGAACCAACTTTTCAGAAGCACACATATTTTCAATTTACTTTGCTGGAAACCCTGGCTGGTATGCATTACTGCAAAACTTCAGCCTGTGTGTGCTCATTTTATACTGAGAAAACACATACAAAAGCAAAAATCTGACTCAATGAGACTGTAAAGACGCTCAGCACATCAGGATTTATGAAGCATACAGAACAGGTCTGTAACACAAACTAAAAGCAAAAGATTACCAGCAAAGTGCTTCTGCTGTACATTTAAAAATACCAGTAACTATGAAGTCTAAAAATACTCAAGAACACTGACTTGGTAAAACTGCACACTCCTACTGCTCATGAACACCCACATTTGAAATAACACATATGAGCAAACAGCTGGAAAAACACAAATAGGAAGACAGCAAAACCACCATCATGTTTCTTTCGTAATCCCAGTTTAAATCACGTGCAAGAATGTGTGAAATACAGCAAACCCAAAACGGTTTAGGTCTTCAGGCTTCTAAACTTCAAAGAGAACCACCACCCCGACCAAAATGAATGAAGGTCCTCAACAAACCAAGGAACCACAAGAGTCTAGCTTTCCACAAACTTGAATGTGAAACCCCTGTATCATCCAGTGAAGTTACCACAGTTTTCCATCCTCTCTGTGTTCCTGTAACCTCTCTGGCTACTCACACTGAGCTGCTTGCATGTATCTTCCTTGCAACCAAGTCGTCCTTCTCACGCGCTGGCTGGGCCAGCTGGCAGCTGGACTGAGCAGGTACTGCTCAGCTTAGGCTGAGAACTTGCTCTCAGTGGACACACTGCTTTTTACCTCACTCTGTATCTCTACCAAAGCCCTACCCAACTTCAGCATAATGTAACAGCTTCAGAATCTCTGCTTGCTCATCAGATAAGCAGAGATTTAAAGGAAGGTAGGTTAGCAGACAGACAGCAAGACAAAATAAGCTATACTTCCTAGAGGCTAAGCAGTGACCCAAATCCATAAAGAAAATCAACAGCCAGAACATACTCCCCTGGCTTCATCTTATTAAAATCATCATGATGATATCTGGGAGGGCCCTGAATGACCCAGCAGCGTTCATGTATTCAACACATCCATTTGTCAAAGTATCATCCATCCTAAGTTTCACAATAGGTTTGTCTGGCGATTCTTTGGCAGATGCACAAATGCAATTAGGTTACTATTTTTTTAAGAAGGATTCTCCCAGAGCTGAAATGAGCCACAGGAAATTTAACCCAAACAGGAAAAACGTTTGGAAAGTAATTAAGGGCAACAAAATTGAAACTCTCCAAAAAGAAGTAACTGCACAAAGTTGGTAAATTACAATGGGCATCATCTAGAAAGGAATTTCACAGAATCTGCTGATAGTAAATCTGTAGAATATTTAAGAGAGCCACACGGAAAACGGTTATTTACAATGCTGTCATGTTGAGAATATCAGAGAGGAAGAGGCATTTGCATCAAGCTGAAGATCCCCACCCCTAAGGTTTCATTACTCAATTTATTGTCTTGCCAGTTTTACCTTTTCAAGCCACTGGAACTGCTGATCCTCAGCCACGTAACAACTGCACTGGCACAACCAAACCTTAAAAAAAAAAAACACCAAAGAAGTTGTGTAAGCAAGCAGTCTAAAGGGCACAAACCAGCTCATAATCACATGTACAGATAACGTGACTGCAGTAAACAACTTGATGGCTTTCTTGGGCTTCTTCAACTCCATTTCAACAAGAGTTTTTAATTTACAGCTGATGTGAAGCAATTGTGCTGTCAAATGTCTTCTTTGTACTGAACTCCACACACTAGAACTTGAAATAGTCCTAATAAGCTTAATGACCCTTCAGATTTTTTATTACGTTAATCCAAAATACCGCAGCCCCAGTGCTTGATTTGCCCTGGGCAGGGTGAGGGGTGGATGAAGTTGCTCTCTTCTACAGAAAGCTAAAATATACAGGAATTCATGCATAAGCCACTTACTGTTGGATCTGATATTAAGCGGTAAAACAAACAGAAAGAATCTGTTGGGAGGACATTTGTTGTGCTGGATGTTCGACACCACTCATTCCACAACTTCACAGCTCCAACTACTTCCCAACATACAGAATCCAGGATAAAAGAAGACAAGAAAGCTGCGAAGAAGAATAAATGCTGTTAATTTATGAAGAATAAAATTTCTGTTCTACAAATAAATACCCAAACTGAGTTAAGATTATTTCTTTGCAATCTCAAGTTAAAAAGAAAAATGTAGCAATTAACTTTTAATAAACATTTATCAACCAAATCAAAAAAATATCAAGAACATGAGTAAACTTACTGTATCAAGATTTAAAAGGTAAAGAGCAGTTCTAAATATAGAGATTCCTAACACCAAAATCATACATTCTTAGGAATTACATCACCCTAGTCAACTCTGATTCCTTTAGTATTTACACTAAGAATGTAAATACTAGAATCACAGAACACTTGGATTGAAGGAGACCTTAAAGATCATCTGGTTTCAACCCACCTGCCATGGGCAAGGACAACTCCCACTAGACCAGGTTGCTCAAAGCCCCATCCAATCTGGCCTTGAGCACTATTAAGCGTCTAATACTTCTTAAGTCTCTAATACCTATTAAGTCTCTAATACTTCTTGACATACCAGATATAACAGATTTCTAAAAAATAAATAAATAATAAAAATCATGGAATCAGAAAAGGCAGAACTATTACACTGGCTCTAGGAAACAGAGACAAGAGAATGCATAACTTAGTGGCAAAAAGGGATCCTAAATCAAGTGTTCGTAAATCAAATTCCTGCCAAAAGTCACCCTTAAACAGAAGGCTGATCTAAAATACTTATAACTGGTTTTCAAGAAAAAACCTGAACAAAGGAAAAACAAGTTAGCAAAGCTAACTTAGTTATCATTTAAGTGTCACCTAGATGTGGCCTAAATGTAAGGAAGACTTAAAAGTTCTTTATATCCACAGGGAAACAGCTATTAACAAACTCAAAAACTTGTCCAGCACATGTGAGAAAGGGTGAGAGTGTTTCAAGACTGTATGCATAATGTGTAAATAACCACCTCAAAAGAGGACATTTTGAGCAAGTGAGGAGTTAGAATGTGGAAAAGGGACTAATCAAGAAAAAAAGTAAAATAAAATAATTGTTGATTGAAAATTAAAGCTTACTTGACACAATTTTATTTATTTGACAGATCCCTATTTAAGACACTAAACTGCACTGAGCAACTTGCTACTATTAGAAGACAACTTTTGCCTATTAACAAACAGTCCAGGAGAGTGTACCAAAGTCAGATGAAGTAAAAGGGGGGTTGTCCCAACTAAAATCCAAAGTCAAACAATACTTTGCTTCAACCATTCAACTGAAGAAACATCATTTTACCATGATCTGACAGGAGAAATAGTAAGCTGTAACAAAAACTGTGTTTTGTGTTTTATGCTTACACACTAACTGGTTTCTCTGGACAGCTCAGCTGCCTCAGGGTTAAAACTCCACTCCCTAAACCAACAGATAGACACCTTTAAGGACCATCCTCACAGCAGAGACCAACATTAAATATGTCAAAGGGAGCGTCCTGGAACACTTAAAGCTTTCTTCCGACCTCCCGCCTCCTCAAATTTAGCCATCGAAGGGCAACATGATTTGAGAGTCTCAGACGGTTTGCTTCTGCGGTCTGCACCACTTACCTGCAGCATTATGTCCTATTGCAAGTATAAGTTTAGAGCAGACAAACAACTCGCCGGCAGAGCTTTCCGTAGGCACGCCCGACTTCAGTGTCCAGCGGACGTCGATCTCCCTGGCAAAAGAGGCGGTGGAAGTGGCGCAGCGCTCCCCCTGCCCTGCCCCAGGCCCCTGCCCAGTCACAGCCCCAGGCCCGGCCACCCCTGGAGGACCATCCCGGGGGAGGCCGCCCCCGCCCCTTGGCCGCTACCTTTTCTTCTCCAGCTCCCTGCGGATCTCCCGGTCCTCGGGCGTCTCCTCGTAACCCTCCTCCGCCGACTCCTCATCGTCCACGCCGGCGCGGGACGGCGCCACTACCACCTCCCCGAAGAAGGTCGCCATAGTTGCCACTTGGCGGGCAGCGCGCCTGCGCGGCACCACCGAGTTCCGCTCCGCCCGCTCTGGCCATGCGGACCGTAGAGGAGAGGTGGGAACCTTCCAAGGGCTAACCGAAGGGGCCGCTTCTACCGTCGGGCCCCCGGGGCAGGCTGCAGCTGCGGCAGCAGAGCACGGCTCTTGCGAAGCCGCCAGGCTAACCACCGTTTTGCAGTCCGGCGGGGAAGCCCCCCTCCTCAGCTCCCTGACCCCGGAGGGGAGCCCCCGGCGGCCACCGGGCTGCTGCACAGCGACAGGAACGCAGCTGCAGTCAGGTTAAACGTGCCAGTCGTGGGCAAGTAAGAGTACAGTGCCCGCACAGTGTAATGTACAGCTTTATTTATGTCCGCTTCTGTAGGTACATCAAAGTATTTAAGGAACTCGATTGTCCGATGCTGCTGTCCTGGACTTTTAATGTCTTCCTATGCCTGTTGTCATTGCTCTAGATTCAGGTCCTGATTTAGAACAAGCAAACACCCCCCCACCCAAAAGAAAAACACTAAAAAACCCCAAACAAACAAGAAAAAAAGCCAAAACAAACAAACAAACAAACCCCACCAAACCACCCCCCACAAATCCACTGCATGAACCGGCCTTAAAGACACTACGTTGCATGACTACTTCCTGATTTTACTTCCCTGAGTGCAGCTAAAGCAAATAAAGAATGCTGTTTAAAATTACCAGGAAGATGAAAGAACAGCTTTCTTAAAGGCTTGGAATAGCCAGTTCTGAGACTAAGCATGCACATTTAAATAAATTATTAA
>JANHGB010046036.1:15549-40332 GCA_026283785.1 Coracopsis vasa | reverse complement strand
TTTATACATACTAAATTTAGTTCCCTATTTCAAAAGGAAGCTTACTGTAGTACTGTCTTTTCAGAGACTTCAATATTAATGAATTTGGTCTTTTTTTCCCCCTTTATGAGTGTTATGTTTTCTTGGTTAATCCAAGAACTTTCCAGAGGATCTGCAAAAAGTTAAGCCTATGTTTGCAGAACCCTTTTTAAGTGTTACTCTCAACAGACTTCCCAGGCAAGTTACTCTTTAGCTAACTTAAAACTAAGCATTCATATTTTTAGCTATCTTTGTTAATGTTAGCCACTATTGCAGACAGAAACAAAATTGCATCTAAAAATAGAATATATTAGAAATGCATGCTTATTACCTCAGACTTATCTACAGTAGAAACAATGTAGATTCTGTGTCCTGAAGACTGAAACTTTTTTATCTATTATTTTGGATCCATCTAAATTTATCAGAGGGTTTGAACAATATTACAGCTTTTGGGATATTAATTTGTTTATTTTAGATATTTGGCTTTTATTTTGGTTCATTGTTTACGAAGCTGCTGGTCTTATAGTATTTTGAAACTTTTCTTGATCCTCTCTTTTTTTGCTTTCCTTAGTCCTTTAACAACCTAATTTGTGGTTTGAATATTTTGCCTGGTCAAGTGATCCTTATCTCCAAATCTCATGAATATGGCATATTAATATTGAGTTCTTTGTATTGGTACAGCCAAATTGGAAAAAAATAACTCATTTCCTGGGTAACACATGAAGGAAAAAGTCTAGTTTGTTCCCAGAATGTCTGCATAGCTGACTTCCTTGTGGCTCTGAACTTTAGAATTTTTCTAGTGGAACTGAAAAATTAATTTAAAAGTCTAAGGTAATCATATTGTTCATTTTTGATTGAATTAAAATAAATTTAAATCAGTATTTGGCTAACCATTATGTTCTCTTGTAAACATGTTTAAAATAAATACATTCTAGCCTGAGGTGGGTTTTTTTGTTTAGCATGCAGGTACACGCACAAAGTTCTCTGGGTGCTTTCTACTCCTAGTTTTGTTTTCAGTGCATGTATATAATTATGTGTTCGTGTTGTCATGGTAATTGAACCTAGAGTTGCCAGAATGAGGAATTCACTTGTATTACACTAGAACATAGAAGTCTGGTTAAAAAACATCATGTGACCATACTATTGGTTTAAGGTTGACATGGCCAGAGATTATACAGAGAAATGTGTTTATTTCAAATACAGAATCTGTTGTAATTAAACCATTCCTGATAGACATTTTCGTAACCATTTTCCAAAGCAATCTAGGGATCATCTGCTTTTCCTTGCGCATTCGTCCTTATGTCTGCAAAAATTTTCACTCTGAGAAGTCCTTCCATGTCTCACTCAAATCTCCGTTTCTGGAATATAAGTGCCTGTTTCTATTGTGTTAAAGTCTAATAAGGCTTCCAGTATGATACCTTCTTTTATTTGCAATGCTTTTGTAGATTCGTGTTTAGTTTCTGATTTAGATCCTTCAGTGCAGAACTGTTGCACTGTTTGTCAACCTACATTTCTGCACTGAATTATTTCTGGGAGTAAGAAATAATGTACCTATCCTTGAATCACAGTTAATCTTTTGCAAACCATTTTTACCAAGATCTTTTTGGATTCCTGTTATGTCCCCCAACATGCCTGCAGATCTTCCTAGCTTAGACCTACCTTCAAACAGTATGGGAGCAGTCTCTTCTGTCATCAAGATTAATGATGAAAATAAAGAATAGCACTGGTGTCATAGTTTAACCCCAGCTGGCAACTAAGTTCCACACTGTCACTCACTCGCTGTCACCCAGTGGGATGAGTAAAAGTGAGAAAACCCATGGCTTGAGATAAAGACAGTTTAGTAGGTACTTCAAAAGCCATCCAAACAAGCAAAGTGAAACAAGGAATTCATTGACCATTGCCCACTGGCAGAGAGGTGTTCAGCCATCTGTAGAACAATAGAGCCCCATCATGTGAAATCGTTACTTGAGAGGACAAAACACCATCGCTCCAAATGTCCCACCTTTCCTCCTTCTTCCCCCAGCTTTCTGTGCTGAGCATGATGTCGTGTGATCAGGAACATCACTTGGGTCAGTCAGGGTCAGCTGTCCTGGTTGTGTTCCCCCTCCCAACTTCTTGTGCCCACCATTCTACTTGCTGGTGGGGTGAGGAGCAGAAAAGGCATTGACTCTCTGTAAGCACTACTCAGCAGTAACTAAAACAGTTCTCCACTTCTCTAAGACTTTGGGCAAATTTAATATGGCGTGGCCAATTCTGATAGATTTGACCTGATCTTTTCTTTCCCTGTTCTGTCCTGATATAGTGTGTTGTTTCCTTCCCACCTACCCCCCCCCCCTTTTTTTTTTTTTGATAGATTTTTATTGTGGGAACCAGTTGATTGCAATTGACCCTCTGAGTAACAGCTGTCAATAAAGTAGTAAACAGTTTGGACTTCTTGGCATAATGTGTCAATAGCTTGCCTTCACCTTCAAGCTGCTTGCCAACCAGTAGTTTTTCTTGATCCTCCTCTTGCTCTGAAGTGCGATTGTAGAACTTCTTTTTATCCTTTGTCTCTTGCTAATTGTACCTCAATTTATTTGTTCACATTTCTGGCAGTGCCTTTGCATGCTCATGCTATTCTTTTATACTTCTATTTGACAGTTTGCACTTTGAGATGTTTACATCTTAGGCTTGAAGTCAATGAAGAAATTAACTTCTAGCCAAGTTACTAAAACTTAAAATATTCATATCCTTATTTATATGCTTTCTTTGTATTGGGGCAACCAATGTTGCCTTTTTTCTTTATTTTCCTTTTGGGGGGAGGAGGGAAAGCTGCCCATATTTTTTTTTTAGTTTTTTTTTTCCCCTTGATTTCTTTTTTTCCATACTTGTGTCTTGGGCAGCCTTGTCTGTCAATTCTCTAGTTTATTAAAATATTACTTCTTAACATGTTGTTGTCTTATGATTTCATTTTTGTGGTTACCTGCAAATTCATGAGCTAGTGTAGTGAATTGTTCAGGTTGCAATTTAGGTAATTTCATCAGTTCAATCTGTGGTTCTCCTCACTTCTTATACGGTATTTTTGAGTTTAAAAGCCATCATATTTTATATATAGAGATCCATCAATTAAAAATTTAATAAAATTATGAACTTAGTTGACACTTTCTCATGTAGTATTTGTATATATCACTTCATCTATAACTACCTCAATAAAAGTACCTCTCAATTCCCAAAACTGAGTAAAGCATTAAAAAACACCTTGTCCCAAAGTGTCTAATACACCAGCCTCCAAATGAGGCAAAACAGACAAACCAGGTTCTAGATACTACTTTCACTACCTTACAGGTTGTTACTGATACAGCATATTGTCTAAGAAGCATAAATGGGATTTTCATCTAAATCTGTGATTCAATGTTTTGCATTTTGAATTTTTTTCAAGGCACTTTAATTGGAATTATTGATTACCCAGACTGGATAGGGTTTTGTTTGTTTGTTGTTTTTAATCTTTGTGATAAGGAACTAAAACCTTTCTTTGAGAATGGAATATTTTTTAGGAAGCATCTCTGTCAGGTGTTCCATATATTCTCATAGCCCATATATTTGCTATTCACAGTGGTTTAAAAAATTTAGTCAGGAAAGTGGAAACAATACAGTGGACTGTAAGAAGGAGAAAAGAGCTGGAAATAAGACAAGGAAACATTAAACGGAACAAAGAGCTAGGTCAGGGGTGGCTGGAAGAGGAAGCCTTTTCCCAAGTACGGTTTAATGCCTAGAGTAAAACACATGTCTCCTTGAAGGACCCCCTTCCTTTAGATGGGTGGTGAAATTCGGTATGCAAACTTGAAAATCCTGAGCGCTCTGGGAATGGCTTCTTAGCAAGTGATTTTTGCATGTCTTAGTGCAGCAGTGAAAATGGACCAAATCACTTAAATAGAACTTTCATGGTACAGATGAGGGTGAGTTACTAGCAAAGCACTCTGTCTTGTGTCATGAATTTTTCTGCTCTACCTGAAATTATTTAGTACATATTTACAGTTTTGTGATTAGAAGCCAGAAAACAAGCAAGGGTTTGTTTTCACTTTCTGTGACCTATAGCACTGCTTCCTCAAATGCTATTACTATTGCTTGAGTTTAGCAACCACAGTGATTTAAAATGCTAATGATATGTGACAGATTCTATGCATATTAGCTCTCTTCCTGCCTGATAAAATTGAAGTTGATAATGAACTTTCTGCAATCCTAAGGGAGAGGAACTATAAAATGCTAATTTTTTAAAAGAAAAATAATTCTATCCCAGTATGTCTAAAAGAACTTTGAGAGAGATATACGTATGCATGTAGCATCATTTATCTAGTTACTGCAAAATAACTTGAGGAAACATGAGGAATAGTTTTACTGCATATGCTCATGCATCACTTTATTCATAAGCTGGGTTAAAAATTATTAGTGTTAAATATTATTAGTATTAGGGGGTTTTTTTGTCCTTGTTCATTGGAAAGAATGCATGTTGTATTTCAATGGAAAACAAATTTCTAACTGAAGATTGTGCAAATAGGCATTTCTGAATGTTACTCCTGCAGGTCACAGTTTTCAAGTTCACAGAAACATGTAAGCATATATGCCATCCAATTTTTTGTAAGATGGGCTTCATCAGAAAACAAGACATCATGTTATGGAGTCTGCTGTGCTTTTTTAAAGTGCACTCTAAGAATTATTTGCAAAGATTATTCAGAAAATATATTCAAAAGAAATTGGGAAAAAAAAGCCCAAACCCTTGATATACACTTTCAAACCCAAAAATTATCTTTTAAATCCAATTATTTTACCAAGAACTAATGGGACAGGGAAAACCAATTAGCTGTTATGTTGTTCAAAGTGCCTGTGCTAAATAGAGAAGTCGATAGACGTTGAGGGTTACACACCTTGTTTATTCTTCAGTTCTGTTATGCTGAGATTATGAATTAGAGGAAAATGTGACTATCAGTTTATGATATGGAAGCTGACAACAAACCAAACTCAGACAAAAGTCGTCAAAAGCCAGTGGAAACACCTTTTATATTTTTTCTGCAAGGGGAGTTATTTTCAAGAGTTTAGATGTCTTGGGCTGCTATGTGGACACATGTTTCAAAACTACCCTATCTAGGCAGATATTTCTTTGAGTGCTCTCTCTGAGTTGTTTTCTTTAGCTTTGGCAATGATTGTGTTAGCCCAGAATCAGTATGTCCAAAGAGATTGTTCACAGGAGATGCAGAAGCTAAGCTTAGAAAGAGCTTTGCTCATTTACCTGAGAAATTGCATCTGTTATCATTCAAACATGAAATACCTATTCAGAAGTTCTCATGAAAACCACTTTAGGAGGTATCCATTTTGATTATTACTGGGGCTTATTGTTTGATAATTATAAAAAAATTAAGCCAGTTTTTATATCATCAATGTTTTGAGTCTAAAAGTCATCTCAAATATTACTGTTTCTGTCTCCTTGTGCCAGTTACTGGTGCTTTTACCCAGAAGCAGGTATTCAGCTGTATCCAAACTTGTAATACCAAAAATAGTCCTTTAGCATAAAGAGGAACTGGTTGGACAACAGTACTTTATTGCTATGGAAAAATCCATAGGGGAAAATACAGCATGTACTTTTAGATAAATAGTACTGTTGTTTGAGCAACAGAACTGGATATGGGGTTGGGTTCCTCTTCATTTCTTTTTTTGAGAGCAAGGTAAGCAGCCTAGTGTGGTCAAATGTAACAATTCCCCTTTATAGGCAGGTCTGCAAGGATAGGAAGTGGAATTTAAAGACACGGACCTTTTATCACTAAGGTTTACCACAACATTATAATGTGGGAGTGAGTGGAGTCTTGCTTAATAAGCAAAGCAAAATAAACAAACAAAAAACCCTATGACTGTCTTTTGGTTAATTCTCTAGTGTACATTACCAAGATTACTAATTACATGTGTCCTGCATGAGATGTGTTCTGTGGATCAAGTCTCTCTGTGCCTTAGGGGTAGCAGTCAGTGCTTGCTTAATTATTTCTTCCAAAGTGTGTGGTTACATCTATGTATCTTTTTTGGTACATTGCCTTGCTTCCAACTTTTAATATGGGGTACTCAAATTATGTTGGTGCTATAACAAAATGTCTTCTCTGCTTGGCCTATATTTTTCTTCAAATAGCTCTTAATATTCAATTTGCCTTTCTCATTGCTACTGTGCACAGAGCTGATCCTGTCAGAGAGCTATCTACAATGATTACAAGAGTTCTTCTTAACTACTCAGTAGAGCCCCACATAGAGGATGCAAAGTTGAGATTAATTGCTAATCATTTAGTAATCATCAGTGCATCTCTGGGATAATGGAAATATACCATTACCCTGAGGGCTTCTAATAATTTCAAATATCATGTCACATATCTGAGCTACTTGGAGGTGCTGTGGCAGTGATTCGTGGATTTTTGTGTTGGCAGCCAAAGCTTAATACTCAGTGCTGTTTTTTTTCCTGTCTTCATCTTGTCTTTACTCCCAGAAATGGTATTTAAAATGAGTTATTTAATGTTTCTGTCTAATAACGGATGTGCATTTGTTTCCAGGAGGACTCTGTAATTTAACAATCCATTGGCTTCTGTGTCGAAGTTATGGTTCAGAAGTTCCACCCCTACATCAGTTTCTAGCCTCCCATGTGTTCTGTCTAGCTCTTTCTGGACCTTACCTCACTAAAAAGTGTTCATTTTTACCTGGGATTATTTCAGTGTCTTTACATAAATACAGTTATGCAGACAGGTGGATTTATGATCTGTGGCACAGGGCCATGAATCAGTGGCTAGATTAGAATTTGAAATTGCAGTATCACTGCACTAATAAGGCTGAAAGGAGAAATCCCTAAAAATCTCGGAAAAATTGGCACAAACTGCCTTCTTGGTGCTTGTGTAGCTGGGACTTGAAACCATCTTCTAGGCTGCTGTTGTCTCCCCTGGTGTGACGAAAGTAAACTGCTGGGTACCACCATTCACACTTTAGCTGCTGTTGACTGTATGCAAGAGGAACTGTAAGCTGCTTTAGCTAGTGTTTTGGCCTTCAAATACAAGTATTTGCATGCTTCTACATTTTTGCCTTAGGTATGCAAATGTCATGGGAGTGTATATGAACATTTTAACATCTTATGGGAAATTTCAGCAGTTAAGATGTGTGAGGACCCATAGTTCTTTGTGTGAAAGGGTTCTGGATAATTGTCTTTCTATGTGTACAGCAAACTGGAGGAAGTCTTGATCTTAACAGAGATCGGTGGTCATCTTGCTGCTATATATTTGGCTTCAGGAGAGTGAAGATTTAACCCTCTAGCCAGTCGGCAAAGCAGAACACTAATGCTGTAGAAGGGTCTTCATCTCCTAGGAAGCAGGACATGAAATGCAGATAATATACTTGTAAGGGTACCTAAATATATTATGGGCATTTTACATGCTATTTTGCACACTGTATAAAACTACATGCCATCTTAGTGAAAGAAAAAGGTGTCAAGACTTTCAGGCTCTGGGGGATGTTGTATGTAACTCAGTTGTTCAACTTTCACTTAATTAGCAAGGTTTTGCATAAAAGCATACTGACCCAGAGGATCATAGCTATTCCTGTAATTTGATTATAAATGTAATGACTGTGTGACACCTTCCTGACTATGATGTTATGTGTAATCCTTTCTCTGTGTGCCTACAGCTCTTGGATATTGGATATTAAACTCAGTACTCCAGTTACTTGTGAATGAAATTACTGGAACAGTGTTGGAGGAAAAAGTACATGGAAGGATTTAAGGCAGAACATGGCAAAGCAAAGGCTGCAATTATCTGCAGCTGAAAACAAGTAGCTTTTAATATGTCCATTCACCTAAGAAGGGAGGGAGAATTATAGACCATGTGCTCTTTCTTTCCTTTTTTTTTTCTATCATTTCTCTTCTTTTTCCTTTATACAGTTTATCACCCATAATTTGAGGATGTGTTTTGTTTCTTTAAGCTGTTTTATCTGTAGGCTTATGAGGTCAGTCATGTGTGAATTCTTTTGTTAGTCACCTCACCTTTTGCCTTGATGATAGAAAATTGATCAGGCCTAAAGTACAAGTTCAATAGACAACCCCCTTGGTCCTTTGTCTAGGAGAATAGCTACCATTGAAGGCCATGAGCAGGTTGCTATTAATATGACAGCCTGCTCTATCTCCCACTGTAATTTATAATGAAATACCTAATCTCCATTATTTTGATCCAAGCAGGCGATCCCATGAAAAAGTCTTTTCATCCAGTTCCCAATGGCAGTTACATGAGAAATGGCAAACCAATAATTTTTGTCAAGTTTTTTAAGCCAACAGAAATGCTTTTCCACTGCTACAGTTTCAAAAGGCACAGATAAAGCTCATTCACTGAGATGAATGAAAAAGCCATCTGGGGTTTTTCTTTTTGACTTCCTTTCCTTTTCTCCATCCTTGTAATCAAATTTGAGCAAAATCAAATGGGGCTTTCTATGAAAGTACCTTTTGTTGATCTGAACGAGCTGGTAATTTACAAAATACCCTTCCTTTGTGAGGAAGGCTAAAGAAAAAAAGAATCAGTAGCTTTTAAAGCTGGGCCTTGGTGGGACTCTAAATGCAGTGAAAGCAGTCTGTGTTGAGAGATTGAAATGCATTTCAAAGCCAGGCCTGAGTCAGGGTACAGGGAAGAAAAAACCTATGTGCATTTTATAAGAAGAAAAACCTGAATGGGAAGGGGAAAAGAGAGAGAGAGAAAAAATCTGGATAATACATTAATCATTATTTTGGAAATTGTCTTCCTTACTGACACATACTGCGTAACTAGTGATTGAGAACTTGGATTTTTGTTCTATTATAGGCATCTCAACATTTGTCTGTGCTGCTTTAAAGTTTGAGAGGCAAGGATCCTTGAACACTGCTGGACTATGTTTTAAATGTGTATATATCATTTTTCAACTTTGCTTTTTGTGGTTCTTTTTCTTTTTCTTTCTTCTTTTTTTTTTTTTTTTTTTCCTTCTTGATTTGCCACCCTTGAGGCAAATTGCATTAGCAAAAACTGAGAGGGCATGCCTTCCCTGATGATGAAGATGGAATCATGAGGAAAAATGCATGGGGGAAAAAAGAAACTGCTAAGTGTGAAAGCTGCATAGAATGATTCAACACAACAGAGAATGATTCAATGCAGATAGTAAGAGGTGGCAGGGAGGATGGAGTAGCAATAAAATGGTGTCAGCATGTTGGGCTGACAGCAGGACTTGAGTGAGTCAGAAAAGATCATAAAAAGCCTCTCAGCATTGTGACCGTCTTCAATCCTGGTGCTTACCCAAGAGGAAGACACTACATCTGCCAGTTAGTAAGGGCTCCTTTTTATACTGTTTTCCCATTTAACTCAGCCTTCTTAGAGATGTTTCTTTCCTCAATTGCATTTTTAACCAAGTTACCTCCATCTGACTGTATGCATTATTTTCAGGTACCCTTAGAGATACATTTCATGGGCGGTATGTTCCCAGCTTAAGAACCTTTGCATTCGCAGTTCTCACATTATACGATGTAGGTACAATGTGAACTCTTAGTGATCCGGGGGAGCTGGGAACAACCTACCCTCTGTATTTCCCCTACACTGCAACCTGCTAATTTAGACTAATGCAGTATTCTGTTTGGTTCTTGAGCTACCAGCTTTCATCACTGGAAACAACAGGTCACCTTACAACAGTTGTTAATTTAGGAAAGTACAAGACAAGTGCAAGCATATTGTGGCATTTCTGCAATGCACACTCCTAACTTCCAGCCTAATATAGTGTCACCTATCAAGACGTGACAGAAACTGAATTTAAAAGAATGGTAGAGCCGTATCCTTACTTGGATATCTACCTACTGTTCCTTCTGTATTGGCCTGTAAAGGATCCATGACATTGTCTCAGTAGCATTATGGTGAAAGTTTTTGAAAAATTAGAAGAGACAACAAAGATGCACCTGCTAATATTAGAAAGATCCACATTTTATCTTTGTTTATTGGCAGTAACTCACTTGTGACAATTGAAAAAAATTACCTGTTTTCTAAATGAGTGAAGAAAATGATGTAGTTACAGGAAAATGTATGGGATACAGTATATTTTTATTCTAATTATTCGTTATGCTATTAATTATCTGCATACAGCACTGTGAAGGAACAGGATTCTATCCATTTACCTAACCATATGACTGAATTCACCTATAATAGATTGTCCTGTTGAGGATATGGTGTGACAGTCACTACTAAATGATATATGATGAACTTCAAATAACCAGACATCATGTCCTATTGATTGACATGCCAAAAGCACGGCAGCTTAAGAAATTATAGACAATGCAAATAGCCATCTTCCTGCAACTTCACTAAAGTATTTTTCTGTTGCTGCAATCAAACTGAAGTAGAATCTGAGATTTACCAAATTAATCATGGACTTAAAAGAAATGCCTTATAAAGACTGTAAAAGATTTGTTAATTCACATTTTGCAGCTTCCCCCCCCCCCCCAAATGTCAGTGAGTTCAGTGAATCAGATGCATTTTTGATTTTATGGATTTTTATTGTCCTTTTTTACTAAATAGTTTTAACATTGGTTAGATTTTAAGTGATAATATTGGAGCTTCCTCTCAGTAGATTACTAAATATTAAACATCATCTCATAAAATCTTATCACATAGAACAGATAAGACTAATTACATGCAGAGGGGAAAAAGGCATAAAGGAGTGTAAACTTCTCTTACTCTTATTTTTGCAGAAGGTATTAAAAGAAATACCTACAGACCATCTTCCTGGGAGCTCCTGGAGTGGGGGTGTGCCACAGCCAAAGCCTAGGAAATTATTTTGGAAGGTGTGAATATTTACTAAATGATTCTGCCCAGTGCTACTTACCCAGGCAGCTGGTGACAAGCTCTTATAGCTAAACCATTCAGCCTCTAAAGCTGACAAAAAAAACCAGAGAACACAGAAACATTTCACCATAGCTTCAATCCTGTTTGCCTAGGGCGTAGGCTTGGTGCTGCACCTCTTCCCACATGGAAATTTGCTCAAGTTTCTAATTATTATCCACATTCATATCTAAACCCCACAACATTGCTGTTGGCAGGAATAAGAGAACAACTTAAAAAAAAAAAAAAAGAAACAATATCATACAGAGAATACAATACCACTTAATGAAAAATACTGCTAAGTCACAAGCTTACCTGGTGGTTTTTATATGCAACTGTTGTCCTCATTGCCTTAGAGTCACTAGATAAATAGTCTTCCAAGTACTCCCTGCTTAATGTATGTTCTTTCCTCACAATGTGACATGAAAGAATTTATCAGGAACACGATTTCATCTCTTGATGAAGATTACAAAAAAGAAACAGAACTCCACTTACTTTTACTTTCTACATTGCAGGCAATGGCACACTGTTGTGACCTGTGATTGATTAATATCAGTTGTGATCAAAGGGATTGGCTGCAATCCAGGTGAGAAAAATAAAGCATTTAGAGAACGAAGTGAGTCAGAAATAACTCTAGTTAAGTGAAGGAATTGTTTCAGCTACCACTGTAAGTGTCTGTGTAAGGCCAGGTAAGTTTCTTAGTTGACAATAGTCTCATCACTGAGGGGAGCATACAGGAGAAATACTTTGTTGGGATGAGATATCACATTCTGGATTGTATTGCCAAAAAAATCTCTGTGACTACCTAAGTGCTCTAACTTTTTTTTTGGGGGGCGGGGGAAGGAGAAACTGAAAAATAATCAATTCTTCCAAGTTTAAAAGAACAATCTTAATTTGGTAAATATATAAAAAAATAGTTTGTACATTAATTTCATTTCTTTCTATTCTATAGACTAGAAATCATGTCATAATTTCAGTCCATTAAACTATTTTATCAACCGTAGATTTTTAACTGGTCACAGTAGCACATCATAGTGTTATACAGAATAGTGAAATCTTTCTTTTGCTATGTCTTCCTTTCACCAGACCATTAATTTACTGTTTATATTGGGGACTAATATAATGCTCTACAAAATCAGTGGGGTATCCTTGAAATCATTTTGGTGGTTTTTGCTGTATAGAGTTTCCAGTATATATGAGACAAATATGTTGTTTGCTTTAACACACAATGAGATTTTAAAGCTTCTTTATTCATTCAAATGTCTTAATATCAATCATAGCATTACTGAACTGTCCTTCTTCTGTCAACAAGAAGAATGACTATGATAAGTAGCAATATCTCCTCTGAGAAAGAGTTAATTTTAATTAATCAAGAGACTCATCTGACCTTTAATTAGACAAATGAGGACTGTCACAAGGTTGACTTGTTTTAAAACTCCTTTCTTATAGTCATGAAATGACTCCAAGCCTAGTGCAGTAGGAGGAAAGCTTAAGAGGAAACAGAGTGAGCAGAAATGGAACAGAATGGATCAAAAATGTGAACTGAGGATAGGGTCAAATCTTCAGGGCTTAATTTTGCTATGATATAGTGCTAAAAAGAGGAAGAGACTGTCCTAAATGCCATGGAGTTAATGGAAGAACTACTCTCTTGAACTCTTAGGTAGAAATGTGAGTCTGTAGCTAACAGAGTTGAGGACCTCATTTATGTCAATATATGCTACAATTTTACAGTTTTTGTGCAAGTGCTTTTAAGAACACAAATTTGAATGTGCACTTTTTGTATATTAAGAAAAGTATGATAAACATAAACCTGAAGTTATACATTTCAATCTTATCTTGTGAATCTCCATACATTGCAGTTAAGACTGGCAGTGGTAACTATTTTTTAATTCACATTCTCTCCCATAAGACTCTGCAACAATAATTTTGTGTTAGATTCTTGAGTAGGAATGGTCCTTTTGAACTGCAGCATCTTTAGCAGACAGTTTAATGCAGCAATTTTTAAAGCAAAGACACTAGCTGAAACGATGCTGAGGTAATTCTCCAAGACTAGCTGCTTTCTCCATTTCCTGTAAAGTGATGCCAACTGCTCCTTGCTAAACGTAGTTAAAGGTACTCAGTTATTTAAGACGTGCTATTCCATTACATGGTAGAGAAAAATGAAAAGGTAAACTACATCAGTCCTTGTTTAAAAACACCTCCTCAGGTATGTGGTCAGTGAAAACATGCCCAGATGTTAGTTTATACATAAGCATTTCGAATGCTTTTTCAGATGAATGGCATCTAGCCAGTGCACCTGCCCCATGGGGAAAATAAACATGCATAACCCAAGTAATTAAGGACAAAGTATGTAAACGGTGTCAAAGAGGGAAAAAGGCAATGTATCTAGCCTAGAGCAGTCTGACCCTGAAAGACTTCACAAGGGCTGATTAACAAAGAGGCCATCAAGCTGCTGTATAAATATGCCCTTTCCTTCATTTTATCTTCTATGCTACTGATCAGTTGGAATGTCTCTTCTGCTGCAAGAAACAGTAATTTCTGGCACTGGGTAGTTAATCCTGGAGCACAAGACTCAGGAAACGTTATTTTCGGAATAGTAATAGCACCCCTGGTATCTGCCAAGCAGCAAAATGTAGCCTTGATTTTAAAATGGCTACCCTATTCCCAGGCAAAGTTGAAAGCTGTTTAATTGATGATTTGCTTACTAAGAAACACAGTTTCACAGGATATTTAGTCTGTGTGCACAGAGGGGATTTGGACATGATAACCATGTCCTGGGACACACTCAGCAGGAAGGTAGCAAAGTCCTATCACTCTGTCCACAACTGGGGTGGTACAGGCACCATCCTTCAATGTGGGGGCACCTGGGACCATTACCTTTATTCTTCTGAACTCATGCAGGTCAGTCCCAAACCACAGTGCAAGTCACTCTCAAGTCTTTCATATTAATGTGTTCTGAACACAAAATGTTACCAGGCTCACAGCTTCAAGACCTGTTTCCCAGCTTGTGGCCAGCAGGTAAATGAGGGAAGACTGGTGGAACCCCTTTGTGGCGGGACCACAGCTTGGCAGAGGAGCTGCCTCAGCCTTCTGTGAGCTGGGAGCTCCTCAGGGGCTGACCAGAGGGATTTCAAGCTCTGATTTGCTGCCCCATCAATATATCAACACCAGCGCTTGGCCTTTTAAATTGTGCAGATGCAAAGCAGGCCCAGGTGCCGCACTCCGTCATTCCTCGCAGCACTGCCTGATGCTGCAGTAGCCCCTGCTTCCCTGGGGAGCCTGCTTCAAGTGGAGCTGGAGCCAAGGGGATGACTGAGAAGCTTCTGGAAGGTAGGGTGAAGCTTAAATTTCCTTTGACTTTGGTGTAGTCATACCCATATTGGGTTTTGTGGCAGGAGGAGGATGTAGAGGAGTGGAAGTGCCTTCTCCCACCTGCAGAGCTCCTGCAGTCAGGGGAAGGAAGATGGCCACCTGCTCCATCTCCAGTGTCTTTTGTGGATTTCGCCCTCTGTTTGCTTGCTTTCAGGATGAACAGAAATCTTGTGTTTGTCTACTCAAAATTTGATCTCAATTTTGGTGAGAAAACCTAATCATTGAACATTTGTTTCTTTTTCTTTTCATTTCAGTCCACTTTCTCCATACTCCTCTGTAGAGTGGTTAAATGCTGGCAGATTACACATGATGGCACGGATGCACTATTAATATCAACTGTCATAGGTCTGCTGAATTCAGTCAGGCTGTTATAATTTACAGTCCTAGTCCTAGAAAAATGAATAATTTTCTAACCTCAAACAACAACAATGAGAAATTAGTTTAATCTGAATCTTTCAATGCATGTGTTGTTTCTTTGCTGAAAACCAGATTCAGAAACTGAACTGGGGAATGAAAAAAATTGCTGTTGCCCTTGCTTTATAATGGCCCAGATCAAAAGCCTTGATTAAAGCACAGCTCATGGTTTATTCAAAAGGTGAGAACCAAATGTTGCAGCTGGCAGTTATCTCTCTTCTTAAAACAAAGCAAATTTAATAAGAGGCAAGTTGTTAGCATGATCATTCAAATCTGTGCTACCTGACAAATAACTGATAAAACTGGCCCATAGAATTTTGAGAAAGTAGCACAAATTAAAGTTTGTTTGCAAAGCGTACCAATCAGCAAAGTATTCTGAGTTTAATTTTAAAATACATTTATTTGGTCTACCCAGCTGTTACTAGTTGCCAACTCTCTTTCAGCTGTATGACAACATTCCACCTCATCCCAGCAGGTATGATGCTGTGCTGTCAGAGCTGCCATGGAAATTGCTGGCGCCTAGGGGGACAGGTAAATAAATGCTGCTTTTTCAGTATGTAACAGTTTTCCCAAGTGGCGTACTCCAGCAAAGTGGGAGATGGTAAGCCACACAATGCTGAAGGAATCTGAAGTGTGTACTCTCAAAAAACCATGGTTATCATCACTTAATGTTCTAAGCACCTTCCTCAGTATTGCTGGAAGAAAAATGGAGTCTAATATATCTTTTCCAGTTGATAATTGTTCTCCAGTACTAAGTTATAAACTGACATATAACCTTATTTATAGCAACTAGCAATGCCCCCAAAGACCAAAACAATAATGACATGCATGCAGTATCTGAAAAATCTGGGATCAGTTTCAAAGTAAAGTACTGCATTTCTACTGTAGCAATATCAATTACCTTAGCTAGAATCAGTGGTACTGATGTAGCCATGATATTATAAAGAGGAGAGTAAAGATTATAGAGAAAAGTAAAATATTTAATAAACATAGTTGGGAAGAGAAGCTTTAAGGCAGAGAAGAATCTGAGGAAATGCTTGTGCAACTGAAGGTTCATTTGCTTTCTATGAATATATTCAGTGAGTCTGGTAGAAGAAATTACCTCTCCTTATAAATTATGCCTCATTAGAGTTGAAGCTCTTCAGCAGCTTTTGGCTGCCTTTAAATCCACACTTACGTTGTCCTAAAAATACTGTGTCCTAAACATGTATTAACAATTTTGTGGTTTGGATTGTGACATCAAAGAGCTATCAGTAGAGAAAATATTTAATCAAGAGTGAGTAGGGATTTTAGGTATATGAATAGAGACAGTGAGGTTAAATAGTACAAAGAAATTCTTCAAATTTAATGTAATTTGGGAATAATTTCTAATGTTTTAATCTCTTCAATTTTAGGGACTCTGTTTTCTTGAAAATATTTTCTGCAAAATATATAAAAATATTTTCTGTAAGAAAAATTGTATCCATTTGTTAAAAAGCAAAAATTTTCACCTGCCTTTGCTGGTGTGTTGAACCTGAACAATGTGAAGAAAGTAGGAATACTCTTGTTCTTACGTGTTTGTGCAGACAGTCTGCAATATAAAGAAAATCTAAACGATATGCCAGTTAAAAACAAAAAAAAGAGTTTGTCAGTGTTGTCAATTATTTCTTCATGTGGTTAAGAAAGAATTAAGGGAGAAAACCAAGTGTGATTGTCAATGTAAAGCAAGAAACAGTTGTATCCAGCATGAAAGTATGAAATAGAGAAACTTTTTGTATAGGTAATAGGAAAAAAATCAGCTCAGATATTTAAGGAATTAATTAAACACAGTTTAGAAGTATGTTAATATTACTCTTTGGGAACTGATATTGTTGCTAAAGGGGAAACAAGCTGTAATCTGAGAGGCCTAGACAAAGAGGAACTGCCTCAGGTTTGTGCTGATACACCTCCTTAATAGCCAGGTAAAACCTGTCAAGTTTTGTTACAAGTATGGCCTTTGAGTGTTGCACATAACCATTTTGCACAAACCCTGTTCACTTCTTGGAAAATATCAAATGATGGTAATCTCAGAAATGAAACTGAGCAATTGTGTGAATTGCTGCCAAAAGCTGGTGGAGATGAACTCAAGGGTTGCCTGTGAAGGCCTTCTTGAGGCAGTGGGTAGGGGAAGGAGTCTGCCTGTCTGCAGTGGACACTCAGTGTCTAAGCTTCTCCCTTCTAAAATCCCCTCCGGCTCTCTCACCGATGCAGGAGATAAAGCCATCCTAACGAAGTGTGCTGCTATTTTGAGTCTGACAGCAACATTCGCTCTTTCTGGGCTGTCTTTTCAGTATCAGCAGTTGGTAGCGAGAGAGTCGGGAGAGCAGGCGTACTGCTCCTCTGTGCAATAGGCAGCAGTTGCCAGTCAGGGCAGCCAGCACTGGAGCTGCCACCCTGCCTGCCACAGCAGACCCTGCCTGAATCCCTGCCACAACTGCAAAACCAAGAAAAAATGTGTAGAACTAGGCTCAACTTGTCAGTAGCGTATTTGAATGGCTTGGGAGTGCAGATTTAAGCTGGCTACCACTACTCACAAATTAATGTAATTTAATGAAATTTTAAAATTCTGAAAATTTTAAAAAATAATACTGCTTGCTTGGAAAAAAAAATCAGGGATTTTTTTTTATATCTAAAAAAAAATTACTTGCATATACTACAAAGGATAAAGATCAGTCTTTGTGGCAGGAAAGCAAAAAGAATTTATTTTAAAGTTGCTTGACTGTTTTTGTTGTAGCACTGCTTACAAAAGGCTGGTGGTATGATTTTAATAGATTGCAAGGCAATGCACATTCTTTGGAAAACAACAGTGATCATCTCTGCTGCTGCTTGTCTTATATATTTAGACTAACATGAGCGACTAACATGAGCTATTAACATGACCAATATTGTAATATTCATCACTGCTCCACAGTTTATTTATTTTCTAGTCTCTGCACATGCAGATAGGCTTTATGAAAAGCTTAGCAAGAACCAGCTCCTAAAGAGAACAACATGTGAAAAGCCACATTTCACTGAGCATGCACTAAAGGAATTAATTTTAATTAGATTCTATACATAAATGAGTTTCTTGAAAAGTCTATGAAGCTTAGTTTTTGCTTACAGATTCTGTACTACAGATTTAAGCATGATAAACTCTACTTCCAAGCAAATAAATGAGATGAATTCTCTCTGTTTGAAAGTCTTATGTCTCTCTGTACAAGCCCTGGATTTAGAGTTCCTGTGAAAAATTGACATCAGCTGTGATGATTTATGAATCAAGTGACCTTGCTGTCAGGATATTTTCTTTCAGTACTGTTGGGCCTTTGGCATTTTTGAATTAGGCGTATGCCATTTAACTTAACAGAAGCTTATTGGGGAAATTGTAAGACAGCACAATGCTAAATATAGCAGGAATTAGCAAAAGATCTGTGCCCTAGCTTTTAGCTATGAAGGTGCTATTTTGAGGATCATATCAGCGTTATGCAACTCCTTTTGTCAGTGCTAGATACCACAAGATCAAAATGAGCACTCAAATGTTAAAAAGCCACGCTTTTTGGGAATTGGAGGCTGTTGTCATGCAAAGTAGATCAACACAGATTGGTGCTGCCACAAATTGGACAGAAGAAACAAATCTTTTCAAGCTACTTAAACTCCAGTTTCTTCTATGTTGTGTTTTTTTGTTTGGTTTTGGTTTTTTGGTTTGTTTTTTCTTTTTTTTTTTCCAAGTGTTAATATCACACAATATTTTGTGTTAAAAACTCTGTCTTAGCTGTATTACCTCTCAGACATGAGCCCCCCCCAAGAAGACTCAGAAGTCACATCCAGCATCTTAGAGAGGATCTGTGCCAGCCTCTGCCTGCTCCCTTCAGGAATATGGAGCAGCTTCCCAGGCACAGTGCTGTGCTGCTGTAGCCCTGTTTTGTATGAACTTCTGCCCTTTTTCCTAGGTACTGGGGACACTGGGGATAGCTTCACAAACTGGGAGGGAGACAGGCAACAAGAAGACCTCATGTTCCCTGTTATTCTCCCTCTCCTTGCAAAGTTGTGAAAGTGGGAATGCATGTACCTATTTGTTAAAGGCTCTGCTCTAATAATTTGTTAAGGGCTCTAATAATTAAGAGCATTGGTCTGATAGATATTCTGGTAGCAGTACTGCATCATGTTCAACATGTCAGCTGAGTGGTCTAAAAGTTTTTTCAACCTTCTGTTTTGCACAATTTCTTTTACTCTGAGTAAGAGTAAGGTATTGACTGAGTTCACCACCTAAAGTGACACGATATGGAAAGTTGCCACCACAAGCTGATGCAGATTTTACAGCAAACCCCTGTTTCTCAAATGCCGTGTTATTTAAACTTCGGTGACAGTGACTGAAACTGGTGGATTGCCTTCTGGTAATATTTCTATTGGACAACATGACAAGTTGAATTACTGCTGTATAACAAATCCTACATACTACTACAGCTTTTAGAAAATTGTTTTTGTCAGTTAAGAAATTATTGATTGAGTAACAAATATATTTAAAATCAGGCAGTGAGACAACTGGTGAAAAGGTTAGGTATAGTGTACTTTCCCAGAAATCGCCCCTTAAATTCTTCAGTGATCAACACTAAAGATATGATACCAGCTAAAGTTCAGGTTATCATCTCTAGCTGCACAGTATATGCTTTTGGAGATTTAATTTTGGTTGTGCAGAAGAGAAACAAATAAATAAAACTTCTTATTGAATTTAAATTATGTAAGTGAAACTTGTTCATGTCCTTCTAAGCTAAAGGAAAATTAAAATCCCCACAGTAATTAATTTGCAAGTAAAATGTATGACATTTTATGTGGCAGGTCAGCAAAGTTAAAGGGAAAAAGTGTATCCAGCAATGGTAGTAAGTACCGGGCTTACAGAGGCATAATTGCAACTTTATAAAAACCCAAGACGTAACCAAAGCCTTACACAAAACAAAAGGATGTGTTTCCTAAGCAGAGTTAAGGGACCTGGTTTAACTCTGTAGGTATGAAAAGTGTTAAGCTATGGAGCAATGCTTCTGGGGTAAACTCAACAGCTTAATGGGAACTTGTACGAGCAGGACACACTCATAGACATAAAAGGAGAACTGGTGATACAGGGAAAGTGGAGCAGATTTGCGAGTCATGACACAAGTGAGAGGCATAGAGAGTCTGTTTATTCAGACACCACATTGAAAGCAACAGTTATCTCTCTACTTAGTACAGAATGTAAGCATGGGAGTCTTCAAGAAGCCAGCAGGATAGTTTCCAGTTAGGATGTCTCATTGCATTTTGTGGGCCGTGCCACATATTAAAAATACATCTGTGTTACATAACACTGATTTCTTGCTGTCCCACGAATACAGTTCTTGAGGCCTGCAGACTCTTCCCTAGTTTCAGAAAAAAGTATCTTACTATTTTGAAGAAAACTCTGTAGACAATTCCAGCAGTCAAAGTGACTCAATTTTTAGATGAATCCTTCATTGCTTAATTCGCTTGCTCCCTGTGGCCTCATAGTGCATTTATGAAAAGCTTAAAATTTTGGGCTGATGTTTTACTGCTTTTTAAAGCTTTCCTTGTGTCTTTGCCCCTCCTGTAGGATTCTCAGAGGTTTCTGAAATGGCATATATACAGCATGTGTGAGCTATGTGAGCAATTTGAAAGTAATGTCTCTTCTAGCTTAACTTGCTTTCACCAGCTAGATATTTATTTAGTTGCGTATTCTATCCCCAGATTTTTTCTTTCTTTAACAATATGATAATATCAGGCTAGTGGTGTAAATACACATGCAATTGTCAGTTAACCTTATGCTATTATTTTCAGAGTGCCTGCGGCACTGTATCAGTACTGACAGAGGAAAAATACCACAGAACAAGGTATTTCCACATTCTTTTCCATGAGCCAAGACACAAAATGGGCTCATTACCAATATGTGGTTGTCTGCACTTCAATATTAATATGTCTGCAGCTATCCAAAAAGCATAGTGTATTTGTGTAATTCAGCAAAATGTAAACGTGTTCCTGAAGAGACCAGGTGCTGCCAAGAGAACGCATTTCATTTCTTTTTAATCAGGCATAAAGAGTTTTTGTGTGAGGCTGTTCAGAAAGCCTTTGGACTAAGTTCTGTGTTGATATAAGCAGTTAAAACTGTGCTAGGTTCAGAAAAATTGCAGCTGCTGATGGTAGCTGAAGGTCTGGCCCAGAATTCCTTAAAATCATTAGGTAGCATGTTAGTGTATTGAGTCTGAGGACTGCAGAGAGGAAACCCCAGGTTCCGCTTCTAGCTCTGCTGTGAACAAGCAGAAAGGACTTGTTTAAAATTCTTTATGACACTTAACTAATCTGGCTAAATGTATCCCTACTGTAGCTCATGTACAAAGTTGGCCTTCTGTGACAGCTTTACCACCTGTAAATGGTGATGATTATAGACACTTACCTCACAAGGATGTTGTCAGGATTCATTAGTTAATGTCTGTGTGGTGCCTTGAAAATGTTAAATGCCACATGCTGCAAAGCAAGGTACCGTTAGAAAGGTTTAAAAGACCATTTGAGATATCTTTTTTTTTTTTTATTTGTGTACATACCTTTGTTGATAATAGGGACTTCTCATGTGCCCCAAGACAGGTATAATACATAGGGCCTTAAATGCTGTGGACAATACTCTTGTCATAGAAGAATGACCTAAAAATTTAGTCACAGAACATCTGGAGCCTTGTTAATTAAAGTTCTTATGACAAATTTTGAAGTCTATGTGGACAAGATTGGATACAGATGGCTATTATTATATCAGTTAACATACCTACTGTATGTTTAAACTGTCATTAGGAATCAGTAGTAACTTTTTTCATTGCTGTAAGTACTCAAAGTGCAGGTGGATTTTTTGTACCCTTCAAAGTCATATATGGTATAATTACCTCTGATAAAAGGTGCTCCTGCTGTAGTCATTGACAGAATTTCATTGTTGAGATGCATACATTTTCATGCTGAGTAGTTGTGGTCAGGTTAATTCTTAGCAATTACTCAGTACTGTATGCCTCAAAATATTTTATGAAGACAAATCTCAGTTATATTTGTGAGACAGATGAGACAACAGAGGTTAGAAATTCTACCTAAGAAGAAAGCAGATCTTCTGAGTGTTGACTAGAATACAAGTCACCAAGCAGTGTTCAACGAAAATGAAGTCAATAAAGTTACACCAACCCATCAAGTGTAGCCCTTTGTGTGGTTTGGTGTTTTTTTGTTTTGGTTTGGTTTGGGTTTTTCTGGGGGGGTTTTGGTGGGTTTTTTTGGGTTTGTTTTTTTTTTTTTACAGTTGTATCATATAAAAACCTGAATATCTTACATTTTGTGGAAGGTTTTTCAGATATAAACAGGCAGTAAATGCAATTCTATCTGGGCTGCAAGGGAAAAGTTGTAACACATAAAAGGTAATGCAGTCTTTTCTGGGACTGGGTTTAATTTGACAAAGCTGTAATTCCACGCTGAGATTCAGATACTATTGTTGTTAGTCTCCTGCACCAAGTGCTACCAGGTTTACTCATACAGTTAATAGGAAAAGATAGGCATCCAGTAGTTCTGCCAGACGTGCAATGACTTAATGAGTGAGGTTCCCATTCTTAGCCATTGCTGTGCCCTCTGAAAACATTTCCAAGGTAGGGAAATCTAATCAATTCATTAATAGGCTCTCAAAGTATAGTAAATTTTAGCTCAGTAGATTAAGTAAGAGCACAAAGCTAGAAGAAATAACTTTCTCATCTGTGCAGCTTTAATTTTCACTGCTTATTTGCTGAGTCCTCACACAAATGCATGCAGGTGCTGATGTAAGAAACCACCCTGCTAATGAGCAAGATATCCTGAAGATAGAACAGAGAACAGGTATCTGAGTGCCAGAGCTAGGTCATCTGTTCCTCATTTAAAAAAAGGGTGGGAAAAGTGCAATAACCACTCACACACACAATTCCCATGTCTTGCTGCAATCAGTAATCCTCTTAGAAAGAAAGAGTCTTTAGATTTGAGGATGCAGAACAGTTTGAAAATATTTCTCATGTCTGTGAATGTTAGGCCATCACATATTTTTTCTAGCTTCTTCTATTGAACTTATTGACTTAAATAAATTAATGTTATTTGGAATAAGAATCTTAATCCAAGGTTCATGTAGGCAGTAAGTCCAACATTTCTCTTCTCTCTTTTTGGATAATGTAGTCATGTCAAAGATAAAGAGAGCAATATAGCTATCTTTGTGATATTATTTCTCGCTTACCTAAGTTTTTAGTGCTAAATATCTGGCTGTCAAAAGCAGACAACAAAAGTTTGACAGGCATGATACTGCCACTCTTGTACCTCAGTGTTGGACTTGGAGGCTTAACATGACAGCAAAGTACTTGCAATTTGCCCATAGCTGTTGACTGCCGGCTGCCTAAGCATAATGCTGAGGCTTCGTTCTTAAAGGAGTGTGAACCCTTTATGCTTACAAATAGAGGACTCCCATTTTAGTGGTCAGAGTGCAATTTGTTCTCTGCTGTTTAAAAATAAGGCTTCTCATGATCAGAATGAGAAAACTCTCATGTCTCTTGAGACAACGTAACTTTGACTCTGTGAGCACACTCAACTATGAATAGAAATACCCACCTGTCAGTCAGTCAAGGTAGTTTAAAATACCTGTGCTGCAAAAGCCTATATGTCATTATAGATTTACCAGTACGAGCAGTGTTCTTTTTGTCAAACAATGAAGAAATATGACTAATTAACACTCACTAGGGAACCTGAAATAATGATCTCTCTCTCTCTTCCTAGAGCCAATTACCCCAAATATTCAGATTAGCTACCTACTATTTCTCTGAAAGAAATGTCTTGCTTTTTTTTTCTTTTTAATTTAAGGCATTATGTACCATGTAGCATCATGTTATAGGATGTTATGTCACATCCTGACAGCTTACAACTAGGGATATGCTGAATTTATTGGATAGTTAATATCTTCTTGAATTAACAAGATAACCAACTTTTCAGGAAAAGGAAATCTGGAAAATATTTGCAGTACCTCGTTCTATATCTGTAGGGAGAATTTACCTGGTTGATTTAATCAGCTGTAGTATTTCTTTATGACTTTCTACTAAGATAATGTTTAAGTACATATGTACATATGCAGGCATTTAATTCACCTAAGTGTATGATCTGATTTTACAACTGCCTACAATATTTATAAATATACATCACAGGCCATCATTGTAACATAAAATTATGATATTTGAAAAAATCCTTGAT
Organism: Coracopsis vasa; assembly: GCA_026283785.1. Lineage (NCBI taxonomy): Eukaryota > Metazoa > Chordata > Aves > Psittaciformes > Psittacidae > Coracopsis > Coracopsis vasa. The sequence continues at coordinate 16,405 of JANHGB010046036.1, read as the reverse complement.
TGAGAAGATTATTCCAAGAATATAATTTTGGTCAAAGTTACAAACTTTTAAATGATAAGACCACTTATGGAAGTCAATCATCTTTCTGTTATACAGTAGTTGTAAAGCAATTCATTAGGAACTTTCTTATTCTGCATGGAGAACAGAAAAGTGTTTGCTATGTATCATCTCCCAGGTAAAATAAGAAGCCAGAAAAGTAGTTAGGCACAGCAGTTTTCAGTTTGCAACAAAAAGAACTTGGGCGCCTGGATCTCACATAAAAAGCAGAAGTGTATTAGATGTGAAAGCTGCCAGCATTCATTAATGTAATAAATACAGAGCTAAGTAATACAATTAATACTGAAAGTTAGATTTCACAAAATAGGACCTGAAATGCATGGAATAAAGCCCTAAACCCAGGAAATATTTTAAATATCACATCTTTCCAGGACTTAATTAGGCCTAAAGAAAGATGGTTTTTGTGAACAAACAACTGATGATGCTTTCTTAAAGGTAGAACTGTATGCTCTGTTTTACAGAAATGGAGAAGGTCCACTCCCCCACACCACCCCAAGATAAGAGACGGGATGGGTGTGTATCATAGAATCATAGAATAGTTAGGGTTGGAAAGGACCTTAAGATCATCTGCTTTCAACCTCAATGCCATGGTCAGGGGCATCTCACACTAAACCATACCACCCAAGGCTCTGTCCAACCTGGCCTTGAACACCACCAGGGATGGAGCATTCACAACTGCCCTGGGCAACCCATTCCAGTGCCTCACCACCCTCACAGTAAAGAACTCCCTCCTTATATCCAATCTAAACGTCCCCTGATTTATTTTTAACCCGTTACCCCTTGTCCTTTCACTATAGTC
>JANHGB010046036.1:0-14948 GCA_026283785.1 Coracopsis vasa | reverse complement strand
TGAAAGTCAAAAACACAGCACTGCACCAGCTACTAAGAAGGAGAAAAATGACTGCTACTGCTGAACCCAGGACAGTCTGGGATTGCTCCGACCCAGGTGTAGGACCTTGCACTTGGCATGGTTAAGCCATCTCAGTTGTCCTGAGACTGCTCTGACTACAAGGGTGCTTTGAGATGTCTATGTTGTCACTCCTTTTCTACTGAAAGTTTTCCACTGGTCTGAAAAAAAACAACCATGAATCACTGAGCTGAAAAGAATGATAACCATGATGACATTATTTGGAATATATGAGGGGAGAAAAGCCCCAGAACTTGTCCTATTCTATTCTTCCCTGTTCTATGTATTTTTTCTATTAATTGTCTTATGTAATTTGCACAGAGAGCCTTCTGAGCCAAGAATGAGGCGGTGCTGTTACCACCAAATTAGTCATGCTCATTTAACAAACTGTTTATTCAAAACCAAATTTTTGTATCCTTGTATTGTAAATTTTGCACATTTCCTTTAAAAAGCAGCAGAAATTCAGTAGTGGTGTGATCTTTTTTTAAATAACACTGTTAAAAATCATCTATTTTTACAACTGCTAAAAACCAAGAAAACAAATAAACAAGACACGTGTTTATTATCTCACTTGTACACATTACAACACATAGTAAGCATAATCAGGGCTTGTTGGTCTGACATGGTCAGGTGAACTAGCAGAAGTTATCCAGCTAAGGCTTGAACATTTGTACACTAACTACAAAAAACAGTGTCTGTATCAAGGTTTGAAAAGAATGTATATGGACAGTTTTTCTTTTATTTTTTATTTATTTTGTCTATGGCTGACAAAAAAAAACTTGGCTGGGATTGACAGAGGTAGTGGCATTTAGATGACATGAGGCTGCCAAGTGGGAAGCCAGTTCAGGACAAAAACCAGGGCAGCTTCCATTGACTTGACAGGAATTCACACTGTTTCTTTAAGGGGAAAAAGTGTGCTATTTCCCCAGAGTCTACAAATTAATTCAGGGGTAGAAAGTGCTTTTAAGTTTCTCTGGATGTCAAATTTGTAACAGTTTTAGATGAAAACAGCAGAAAGTATGACGTCCTTTTAATTTTACTCAAATTTGTTATCTTTGTCATACTTACACTCACCCTGCCTCTGATTTACTGAAGTTTAGCATCCTACATTGATAGCTCTTGAAGCAATCTATGAAAAGTCAGCTCTGCTAAGTGCAGGCTTTTCTTTGTGCCATTCGGCTGTACTTTGCTTATTTAGACAGACATTTTTGTTTTAAAAAGGTTGAGTCCACCAACATCATTTGAAATGGCAGCATAAAACTAAACTACTGATGCTGTGAGGCTGCCACTGGCTTGTACTGCTGGCTTTCTACAGCTTGGATCTTTCAGATGTGTATATAAAGAAACAAGTAGCAGCTCCTCCTGGTTTTGGCTACCAGAAACTGCAAGACATTGTAGCATATATTTTATTATAGTTATTTAGTGATTATTTTCCTTGCGTCCCCTTTCTAAAACAAAACAAGGTTTCTTAACTGTTTCTTTACATACTGTGGTTTACAGAAATCTGTTTACTGGCTGGCATTGTAAGTGGAATACTGATTTTTTGCAACTTCCATTCCTCACTAGTGCTCCTACTGCTCTCTTATCATTAGCAACTTCCTGTACAGAAGATGAAAACAGGATAAAAAGACAGAAAGGTACTTAATTTATTCATTCTCTTTCTTCAGGCTGTATCATATGCCCTATGTTACAATGTTATTATGATGTAATAAATTATACGGCATTGAGACTGAAACAAAGATATGTATAGGAATTGGAAATACAGCTCTACAAATAATTTTCCATTACCTTTTAAACTACAAGTTCTGTAAAACTTCTTGCAGGTTCTTGGGATTCAGCAGACTCCTGTTAATGCATCTTTGTTCAGAGTTGTTGTGGATTTGGCTGGTTTATTTGCCATATGATTACAAAGCAAATTAGAAATAACCCCTTCAGCCTATCTCCTATGCATGTATGGACACCTGCTGAACAACATCACTGTTTCTGTGATTGCTTTAAACCACAGAGAAATACATAGAAATCCATGTAACTACAAAACAGTTTTTTAAACAACTATGGTAAGATGGCCCAAGAGCCCTTTGCTATATGTGATGTTGCTCAATAGCATTTGCTGCCTTTAGTTTCCTGTTTGGCTTCTGCAAAGGCAAGAGGACACTACTGAATAACCATGCAAATATTTTCTGAAATTATGATGGGGCTAATTTACTGAGCCTCAGAAATGTAAAGGTCAAAGAGCAAAAGTATCTCAGAAACAGCATATGAAATGTGTGTAAAAATAATATATTTGAATTTCTTATATGCTGATCTCCCTCAGCTCTTTTTAAACTTATTGCCATGGTCTTTTTAAAAGCACAAGCTTTTAGAACCATGACTCATTCAGATTGAAGTTAATTACTTGCAACTTTTGTGAGCAAGAATGAACAAAGGAGAGTAGAACATGCATAGTCTTATGCAATTTAGAAAGAACATTTCTACATTTTAGCTTGAAAAGCTGAGGTACTAAAAATGTTACTGCCAGTGAAGCTTTCCAATATGATAGCACTGAGACTGCAACATTTTCCCTTGATAGCAGTCTAATCACTGCCAGATAGGAAATTATTTTTGAAACAGGTGTTTGCTGTCCTTTTCTTGTTGCTGTGCTTGCTACTGGGGAATAAAAGAGCGCAGGTCAAGCCAACTATTGTTCTTCTATTGAGAATAAGGAATTTTAGAAATGACCACTATGGTGAGAAAAATGCATCAGTATTCTGCAGTTTGTGAATACATTTCAAATGACTTAACCTTGTTAAGAGGACATAATTTTTGTTTTGTTTTGTTTTCAGAGCTGCATCAGTTTTCATATTGGTGCTTCTTTTGTTGTTATCCTTGGTATTGTGATTAACTTTCCAGCACTGTAGAGTTGCATTGGTGTTGCATAGAAGTGTGCTGGAACCAAAGCTGGTACATATCCTAAAAGTCAATTGTGAAATGAAAACAAAAGCTTTTCTTCTCTACCATCCCACCGTGTGTGGCAGATGGACTGTGTATATGTGCACCTTTGGAGCTGCAGACACACTGAATTAGGAGGATCAGGTGCTCCCACTGCTGGCTCTAGTTAGCACAAAGCAGAGGGAGGAAACCCAAGAAAAATCAGTGCTGATTACAGCTGCTGTTGAACTCTGAGTCCCTGTCTATGCCATCCCTGCTGCTGTGATTACAGCGTTTGCCCCTGCAACCTTTCTGTCTCAGCACAGTTACCTCTCTGGTAGTCTAGGGCAAACTTCCACAGTTGGCTCTCACTCCCTGAGGTGTCACTCCTCTTGGACTCGTTATTCACAAAACGTGGTTTTGATTATTTGTTCTGTGCAACAGTATAAGCTCTATGACAGAGTTTATGCTGCATGCTGTCACCCCACGGAGTTTCCTTGCTCTTGAAAGTCATTGAATCAAACGGTTTAGCTGTATGTTGTTTTAGGGAATGAATAATTTTGTTTAGATTATGAATTCATGTGGTTTTCAAGACTCAGTAAGTGTATTGGGATGAGATGCTTTAGGGTATACGTTTTTCATTATCTGGAGGGGTAAGGAAGGATTATGTTCTTCTAATGGACAACATTAAAAATTTGAGGGCTGGAAGCTAAGGACACTCACTCCTGACTAAATATGCATTGATCATTGCAGCACACAGGAAATCAGTGGTGGCAAAGATACATGCAGGAGCACTGACTTGTTCATACAGTTTCTGCTTATGTTCAGAATTCTGTCTGGCGTTTTAATTTTCATTATTTCATTGCAATCACGCACCAATTTGTACCATTTCAATAAAAGTGTTTTAAAGAAAACTGCACACAGTAGGGATGACAGATGGAGAGGCAAATAAAGTCCTGCATGATTTCAAGTTTAAGTGATTTATCCTGCTAAGGGCTGCATATTTAGCACAGGTAACCACTTCAGTTAGATTGATACAGTTGTTGTTTCAGAGCTTGTCCAAATAGCCTTTTATGTTGCAATCAAGTAATAGATGCAAGATTGACAAGTTACAAAGAAAAGGAGCTTTCAGTCAACAAACAGACTAAAATCCATTATTGTGGTGTGTACACTGTCCTGGACCTGTAAACACATCTTCATTGATCCCATAGAAAGATAGAAATATCTCCCCTTGTATAGCTCAATCAAGACCCTTTTCACAAAGGCAAAGTGCAAACAATATTGAAAAAGCTGAAAAAGACTGACATTACAGTCAAACAGTAAATAATGGTTGTGCTCAGGAAGCCTATCTATAACATTTCAAACTGCTGTCAGCTCAGATGAAATGTATAACCTCTCTATTACAACCTTAAGTAAGATCAAAACACAGGTACTGTACATTCCCCTTACTGTCATACCGTTTTTACCAACTGACCAAATCAATAAGAAAAAAGAATCTCTATTTTTTTTTTTATTTTTTTTTTTTTCAGTTTTGCATGTTTGGGTGTTGTAGATCTGGAAAAAATCACTGAAAGAAGGCTTTGATCCTTGTACTTTTTTTATTTTATTCTTATCATTGTAGTGTCTGGCAAAAAATGTTGAAGTATTTTTAGCTGAGTTTCATGTGGTTCAGGTAAGACACATAAGACAGATGACCTGATAAGACATTGTTCTTTTTATTTTTTTACAACATAATTTATCATCTATATGAAACCTATATTTAAAATGGTATGTACAGTCAGAATTTATTTATAAAATTTATTGAAGGCATATTCTATTACTTTGCATATTTAGGCCTAGAAACCACACACAATGAGTTCACAGCAAATGCACCACCTTGGCAAATGACTAGCTTAGCCAGCCCTTTCACTCCACATTCCAAAACCCCATTTAAATCCTTATTTGAAACCTTAAATGGAATTGAAATCTAGCATAAGCTTTGGACTGTCTCAACAGTGGCAGCAAATTTTATACACATTGCACCAGGTGGTGCTAATAACTGTAAGGTTCTGCCCAAGCATTAAGCATAGTCTATAAAAAGATTAATTTGCTATTTAAAGTTAATATTGCTCATCTTGAACTGTCATCTAGATGGTACGAAGCTGCTCCTCACTTTCTTGAGCACTGAAAAGGGGCCTTTATGTAATGAGTAATTACAGACTCTTGCTAAGGTCACTAGAAATCTGTCCTACAGGAAACTTGTGCAAATGCAAGGAATTATGGTATCTTTTAGAAATACTCTTTTATGAATTGGATTGGAGGGCAATAGCCATTGCTGGTTGACATCTTAGGAGGTATAGCATTGGGCTGTGATTACTGTGCTTTATTAATCTACTTCTGTAGAGGCATTGCAGGCACCTTTTCTCTGTAAGGTCAAGGTAAAAATTTGATCAGTAGTGTTTGGTAAGAAAGAAAGTAATAAAAGCATTTACTTGGACCAAGTAGTCTAAATCCACTGGGCAAGTGCTACAGAACCAAAGTTGCTGAGATTGAAAGGGACCTCTGGAGGTCATTTGGTCCAACCCTTGTTCAAGCTGGGCCATCTGTAGCTGGTTACCTGGGACCGTGCCCAGACAGCTTTTGAATATCTCCAAGGTTGGAGATAACATCCATAGCCTCCCTGGGCAACCTGTGCCCGTGCTGTCACTCCCACAGTAAAAAGCTGTTTCCTGATGTTCAGAAAGATCCTTCTATGTTTCAGTTTGTGCCCACTCCCTCTGGTCCTGTCACAGGGCACCACTCAGTTCTTATCTGTTGTCATTTTCTTTTATCTCATTTGTGTTTCTACCTAGAAACAGTAAATATGGGAAATCTTACAAGACAAGTCACTTTATTATGAATTCCTTTTTGTTTCACAATCAAAGTGATTCAACTGTTGAAGGAAATTTCAGACTAACAACAGGGGTGAAATCCTGGCTACATTGACATTGAGGCAATGAGACTGTTGCTAGAGCTTCAGTAGGGCTGAAAAGCTATGTAGAGATCAGTCCTATTTATCATTTGCTCAACATCTGACTTCCTCACAAGAATGAGGATATTGTGACCCTAGGTTAAATTTTTAATATATCGAAATATTTAAAGTCCTTCCAAATCATTATTTTGTATGCTTATTGTGGATAGAAGATAAAATAGATAACAGTATTTTCATTATGATAATTTGGAGAAAAAGTTTTAAAGAAAAATGATAGTGTATGTTACATACTGCAGCTGTTTAGCAGGGGAGAGTGTAAGAAAGTAAGTTACCATTAAATAGGCAGAAAGCCAGATGAATAGATGGGTGGATGGTTAAATAACCATGTCAGGAATTGAGCAAAAATAAGGATGGATTCCTTACCAGCTACTGTATGAATTACTGGATGTGGTTGTGTAACCTATATTAAGTCAGAGCAGGCAGGACATAATGACTGCATTGGTTAAACTCTGAACTTTGCACTAAAGATTGCTGTTTACTGTTTATTCATGGATAATTCGTAACAGCTAACTCTCCTGTTCATTAGTAACTCCAGTTGTTAAATGTAGTAATTTTCTGCAGCACCTCTAGCAGCTCAGGCTGAGGTAAATTTCTATGAAGTATGGTTATTCCTGCAGTTGCTTGAACAGTAAAGCCCTGACTATTAATTTAAGGGATAAAAGGAATATTTAATACATGATGGTAATTTCTACTAAAAAAATTATGTGGGAGTAATGAGGCTAGTAGGCAGAGGCTGATAGCTGCTAATATTAGAGCTTTACAATAGATTTTAAGAAAAGATGTGCAAGGTTAGAACAACTTACAACGGAGCAAACACTTGCCTGCTTGTTATGTGATGTCTTTGTAGATGGAAGATCTAAATTAAAGACTTCTTCTTAATTAATTAATTAATTAATGTAGATGCAACAGTATAATGAATCTTTATTTCTTTACAGCTGGGTAGTTAAAGAACTCATACAGAAAATGGCAGCCTAAGTTCAATTGAGAGCTTGAACCAGTAACACCCACACCCTAGGTGGGTATAATGGATACTGTCTTATTGGTATTTGGAACCTAGTGGTCTTTTCCTCCTTGTTTTTCTTTCTTTTTTTTTTTTTTGCCTTTCTTTCCATGAAAATCCTTGCAAAATATGGGATTCTTCCTGTGGTGTACAAGTGAGGAGAACTGTTAAAATTGAAAAAAATGTCTATCCAACTCTCCAACTACAGATCCAGTCAAGAAATGTGGGGGTTAGAACTGGTATGTAATTTCAAGAGTCTGCTCTGCTTGCTTATTTTTTGCTTTACCCTTCCACAAAAATAAAAAACGAGAGAAGACTTTTCTTTCCAGCCTTAGTTGAACACTGGATTCATGTGTCTGAAACACCAGTACTGAAAATCCTAACCGGATGCTCAAGATGAAAGAAGCTTTAGTTAGCAAGAATTGACTTCTAAAGTGTCAGATGTAAATTGTGTGCCCCAAAATATTTCATGGCAGATTTTGAAATCCAAAATTTGAAAAAATATCTGATTGTTTTGCAGTTGCATTGTTCATGGTAAGCCTGCTAGTGTAGGATATCTCAGCTTAAGCAGAAAAAAATTCCTGTTTGAAGCCCAATATCTGTTCAGCAGCAATATCCTTTATGCTTTGGCTAAGTTGGTCTCATTAGAAGCTGCTCATTTCAGAGTTTCTTTGAAATTCAATTCACTGCGTGCTGGAATGAATTTGGTTTTGTAGCACTGATTGTATGATAATATGGATTGACCATTTTGAATTCCAAAGTGGAAAAGAGTGTTCTTAGCTGTTTGTTTTTCCTTTATTGCTAAATATATATACTGCATTTAAAACATCTTACTCTCTATGTTTTCGATTTCCACTCTGTGTCGAGGACACCCCTACCTCTTCCTTTCTGGCCATTCCTCAGAGAGAACTCTACAGGCAATCTTTCTTGAAAAGGAAGAGAAAGTCTTTCTGTATCATTAGGATATAGGAATGTATATGGTGTTTGAAATGGAGAGAGGGCTGTTGAACGATAGGTTCATAAATTTACTGCATAAAACAGTAAACATAATGGTATAAAAAAACCCCAACAAACCTCTCACAAGAAGATGCTCTTCATTTTTGTTCTTTTTTACAAGTATTAAAAAAAAATAATCCAGATTATTGTCCGATCTTTTAAACTTTGTATTCCAGCTATGAAAACTACATTAATTGGTAATGTCCTAGCACAACAGCAATTCCAATATTTCAAGTAAAAAGACAAAATTATATATGTGTTGTAGGACAGCAGCCCGTCAGAAAACAAAAGTGGTCACACTGGCTGTGTCCACATTAGTGTTGTGTTTTGGATAACAAAAATGTGAATATCCCAGTAGTCCCCACTTATCATACTTTGTCTTATATCTTGGCATGGTTTCCGAGTATGCCAGCTGGACTCTTTTCAGATGAATGCTAAAAAAGGTGGGTTCCCAGTGCACTCAGTTTACTAATGAGAAGTAAGTCAAAGGGAGCAGGCTAGAGATAGCAGATGTAAACTCAACTGGTACATATTTAGTGTATACAGTGAGCCCTTGGGACAGACTGTTCTCCAAAGATCTAATCGTACAGTCCACAACCTTCTCTCTGTCGGTAGCCAGTGGCAGAGCTTTGTAGAGGGGATGCTAAGAGAAAGGTGAACATAACAGTGCTTCTATAATGTGCTCTCCCAGCCAGCAGCAGTCAATGTCTTACTGTTTTTTTTAATCCTGATCCTGATAGTCTCATTCATGCCCAGCAAACTCAGTTTCTTGGTTCAAGTGCTTAACCTGGAGGAATGTGGAAATGAGATGCCTAACAAGTGCTGCAAGAGGTCTCAGATGAAATGTGCAAACAAAATGGACAAAAAACTTGAACAAGCACACTCAATCCAGCAGTGGCTCGGGGTAGTCTGAAAGTCACAGCCCTCACACTACCTTTTCAAGATACATTTTTCAAGTGCTAAGGCACTTCCTTCATCTGAAACCCACATCCTCTCAGATCCTCAAATCACTGCACCCTGTCCTGTAGCTAGTGCCCAGGCTTTCACTTTCAAAGAAGTAAACAGGGATTGTTTTTTCTTTTAAAAATGGCAAGAACAGAACAGATGGCACTTCTTAATGCGGTAGTCCAGTGGTTACAACATATACACAGAAGGGTGAATATCTTGGTTCAGTTTCTTAACCTGAAACTGTTTAACCAACAACTGATGGTTACTCAGGGAGGGAGGGTTACTTAGCAGGTTGGAGGAGATACTTTAGTTATTATCAGTGGGATAGATTCCTAGAATCAAGAAATAAATGCACATCCTAGTTGAACTGAATGAAGAACAACTTCAATATTTATCAGTCCTGCCCACCTGCCTAAGAAGATCCCCAAATAAGATGCTTAATAGTCTGCATGTGATATATGAATAGGAAAAGTAATTGAAGTTCTCAGATAAGCTATGTGCCCATCTGTAATGAAGGTATTTGGGACTATGATGACAATATCTTTAGACTGCATTGAAAAAAAGAAATTAAATTGATGAATGCCCAGATATATGACCTTAAAACTTAGCTGATGCTGCTTGAGAAACAGTAGATTTTCTAGCACTTACTGACTGCATTGTAACGAAACTCTGAGAAAATTCAGTGCAAAGCTGGTTTGGGGTTTTTTTTGTTTGTTTCTGTTTGTTTGGGTTTTGGTGGTTTTTTTGTTGGTTGGGGTTCTTTTTTGTTTGTTTTTGTCAACTGGTTGTTGACTTTGTGTTCAGGAAATATTAGATTTCTAACATAATATTATAATATTAAATATTAAAAATTTGAGGATATGTGGTTCCCCAGAATATATGTATAATATACACCACAAGATAACTGTTCAGTGCACAGTTGAAGCACTGAGTGTAGCAGCACACTTACCCTAGTCTCCCTCTATGGAAAATGGAGGTGGCAATCACCCCAAAGGGTAATTCCATTCATCTGAGATCGGAATTGCCTTTTGGCAGTGCCTATCAGTCTTCATTGACAGCATAGAGAGCCTCAGGACAAATGTGCATCTAAATCCATCCACCTAACTTTAGGTGCTCCAGTTAAACATTGAATGTTAAGTGGCATAAACCTGAGCACAGTGAATTGTGTAAATTCTCGCCGATATTTAATTCAGTTCTGTCATAGACCAAGGTCATAATAATAATAAAAGTGAATTACAATCATTTTTCTATAGACACCCATATCAGATAGCCTCAAGCTGTATTATGTATAATAATTAAACAGATACTAACCAAAATAGCATATTCAGTTGGACAAACAAGTAATGAAACATATGAATATTGTTGTTGGCATCATAAGACTTACATGTGTGTTTATTTTTTAATTAAGGGAATAGGAAATACATAGAAATTTTAAACTGAAAGGGCTTTTCACTTCTGTCCTTCCCACAAAAGACTTTTTTTAATCAAATGATAGAAATAGCTTCTAACTCCCCTTCCTATTTTCAGTTATGATTTTTAATCAACAATAAGCCTCCATATAACTCAACTTTAATTCAGTTTTATCCAGTATTTTGCTCCTTATTGTGTGTGACATTAGACAAGATAATGGATTTAGGATTTTAGCACTGGACCAGTGCTGAAAAATGCACAGTACAGCGTGTTCAGCCTTTACGAGACAGACACCAGTGTAAAATAATTGATAAACTATCTCCGCTGGGTGATCCTTGTTTGAAGTACTCTTACTACTGTGCTCTCACAGAGAGGGTGGATGACTGTGAAAGTACTTGAAAAATGGCTTGGATTTCCATATGACACCCAAGAACAATATGACTTCCAATAGTCAGTAATGCAGTAAGAATTTTGTAGCTTGTATTCTGTAAAAAAATATCAATCACTTGTGATTGAAAAATGAATCTGTAAAGTTAACCTAGTCTGTCAAGTTTGATTTATTCAGAGGTAAACAACATTCCAAGAGGATTTAGTGAGCCTGTGTTTGGTAAAGGGGTATGTTCAGGTTGTGGCACTACATAGATTGAATGTCCAAACATTTAAAAACTCTTTTATCATTGGCCTGAATACAAAAACGACAGCCTTCATTTGGTGACCTTAGAATGTCCCTGTTATTTGTTATGGGCTTTCTGTATTTAGTTTAACCTTCCATCATGCTGGGGTTAAATAAATGACAAGTTGTTATTTTTCTGATTTTTAGATTAATATTGAGCCATTAAGCTATAAACATATTGAGCAAGATCTCAAGCCAGTGTAAATCAGCATAGCTTCATTGTTTCCAGTGAAGCTTTGGTGAATTGCATCAGCTGAAGAGCTATCCTGTTAGTTGGAACAGTGCTGCATCTTGCTTTCATACACAGCTTCTGGCTGGAATGTTTGATCTGTAAATCACAATATTGTCACTATATCTCTTATCCTAAGTTCTGCCTGCTCCTTCAAACATGTCTTTATTCTTACTTACAGCTGCACTCCCTTTCTCCTTTCCTCCACTTCTGAACACTTGAAAACCAAATAATATTCCTGATGTATACTGATATTTGTGAGGAGCAGAATTTTGGAGTGGTAAATTTAACTGTGTTCTTATAAATGTGGACCACATTTAAAAAAAAAATATCGAGGCCTGAGGTCAATTTCCCCACTATATTTACACTTGCAATTACCATAAGTGTGCATGCAAATTGTGTGACTAAATGCAAAACCAGTGAGATAGGTGTCTGTCTAAAATAGATGGATGGTAATTACATGCAGAAATGTCAGGGAGCAATTGCAAACAGACCTTTACCCTTCCTTTCAGCTGAATTTAGCCTTTGAACTATTTCTTTTCTTTTGCAGGCCACATTACTCCCTTAAGATAACTCGTTGTTTTGAGGAAAGCAAGTGGACATGCAGATTCTGTGTTCTTTCGTTGTTTTTATTTACAATAGGCATGTGGTTGCTGTTACTGTCAGGAGAAAAGTAGCAAAAAAAATTACATACAGATATACTTTTTCAAACCTCTATCACAACGTATTTTTGTGTTCAGCATCTTCAATCTTTTAGGCACTGTTTCCAACTAACCTGGTGTTGTCTCAGATCACTCATAGCCCATTACACTCTGATGTATAAAAGCATATGCCTGGTTTGCTACTCTGAAATTACAGCACTAGCGGCTTTAGCCGTATGGTTCAGATAGATAGTTGTGAAAGTGGGGTGTTTCCCTCAGATGAATGGCATTAGTCTGCAGTTGTGATGCTATAAAAGCTGTTTAAAATAATTACATCTAAAAATGAAATTGCATTTGAAAGAACACATAAGGAAATGTATTCATAATTGTATAAATTTCATATTTGCGTGCTTTAAGTCATTAATACCAACCTATAAAGAAAGCAAGGTAAACTGATGGTATTTCCTTTTTTCTACGTTTTTACAATTATGTTACAGTATTTTTGATAAAGGATATATGTTTACGCTAAATTTAACTTTATCGTATTAATAAGCTTGTCTTAATACATAAACCCAATTTTTCTCTCACAGAAGCATGTTACAAGTTTCTGGTTTATTGTATTTCCTATTTTCCTTTTTAGCTTTATTACAAAGCACAGCCTCAGTTCCTTTTTGAATGCTGTCTATTTTGAATGTCCAATAAATATCTCTAAATCTAAAGGAAATATTTATCACAACATAAATATTTTTTAATGTAAAAGCCTTTTATAGGCTTTAGTTTTAAAATACACTAGTACTGCTACTGTAAAAATAATAGTTACTTCAAGGAAACTGTTGGTCACGGCTGTAGTACAGGTAATACGGCAGAAAAAAATACTACATAGAGGTTTTCTCTGTGCTTTAAAGAGTGCATGAAATAGATGGTTCATGTTTGCATGCAAAGAAGTTAAAAAATCACATTTATCAACTTTCTTACTTCTACCGTTTTTTATTTGAGTGGATCTAGTCCCTCATCTTCTGAAGCCCTGTTCATTAGGGAATGTAATTCATTGTAGGCTTTACATCACTATCCAATGATGTGACAGGGCTTAGTCTGTGGACCTGCTGGAAAGCCTCCTTTTAGACGGATGTTAATCGTAACTAGGAGTTGCCAGACATTTCTGTGCCGCCTGCCTGGTTCCCTGTGCAACAGATAAACTTACCTTTCTGTTTCCCCAATTAATGTACTTTGTTTTTTATCCAGCTGAGTACTCCCACTCTCCAGCTGTCTACTCAGCACCATGGTGGTCAGCACTCAGTAGGGACTACTATGCTCCTAACCTCTGCAGACCTCTAAAATAATACTTCAGCTGATGCAAAATGCTTTTTGAGGAGTTTCTGTATACTGGAGTTGATCTTACATTAGTCTATGCATATGAGTCTTTAAAATGCTTTTAGTCATGCAGCCTGATGCTTCTGACTAGAAGTTGCCAGGTGTGGACAGAAGGTCCCATAGGGCAGCATGCTGTCAGCCTCTAGAGGTGACCGTGGTTTCTTAAGAATATGTTTAGTTCATACATTGGTACAGTGTCACAATATAGTTTTCATATTATTTGGGAAAGAAAGAACATTTGAAAAAGTTGCTAATTTTTCCCTCCAGAAAAATTTTTGTCCTATTGTGTGATGAAAAATATGCTTTCCATTAATATGACATATTTCCCTCATGGTTTACCTGTTCAGAGTTTTCTTCATTGTTGTTTAAAAAATATCAGATCTCAATGCGCTGTTTATGAAAACTCTAGGATTGCTTATAGACAGGCATTGCTGGAAGACGGTCCTTGAAAAGTATGTAGCTTGTGATCTGTGATACCATTGCTGTTTGTATCCTGGGCCTTTCATGTGGAAAAATTAGAACTAAGAAGAGACATCAAAACTCATTTTCAATCTGACCTAAGCAAGGATTTGTATTGTAATATTTCTTAAACAATGAATGGATGCTATACTAATTTATTCTGCCACTAAGTCCCTTTGCTCATTCGCTCATGTAAAATTATGCATAGAAATTCAATTATGGTGCCATTTCCTTTATCAGCCTGAGTGTAGGTGGCTGGGTTGAGCTGGGAGCCTGAACTATTTCACATACAACACATTCTCCACCATCACATGTGGTGATAGGGCCTGTTGAAGTTATGTAGCTGGGAGCACTAAGGAAATGACCAGCCACTCATCTTGGAAACCCTTCCACATATCCAGGAAGCTCACATTAAGATATTTGTCTGTTGAAACCTCCAGTCCCATTCAGCCACTGTTTTCCAGCATGCAGTCAGTTTCGTGTTCTGAATATTCATTTCCTGCTCTTCGGTGTATAGCTTTGCATTTAGTTATGTTGATATTTTGCATGAAAGGATGCAGGATGCTATGCCATCTTGACTGCTCACTGTGGCTTTCCTGATCTCCAATGTTATCTGCCAATGTTACTAGCCTTGATTTTTTATTTACTGCCATATGGCAGATGCAAATTTTAAATAGGGTCAAGCCCAATGCTAGTTTCACACTGTAGAAATACCCTAATTCAGTGATAATTCTTCACTGAAAACTGCCTGTGGGACCTGTCAGCTGGTCAATCCTTAGTCCTCTTAACTGCACAGTTTACCCTGCCCTCAACCAAGTTTACTGGACAAAGTTTATTTGGATTACTAAGTATGTGTCAGGTGTCTAATATCTGTTGTTCAGGTCTGTAACGATTGTGAAAACTTCTCAAGCCAGCTTTCTTTTTTAAAACAGGTGTACTTGTCTCAATTTTTCTGTCTTTCTATCTGTGTCTTCTGCTAATCACTTCTGAAACCAGTTACTGAATTTCATAGACAGTAGATACTGGACAAGTAAAAAATATATTTGAGGTCCCAAGTGAAGGAAAAGCCTGCTCTGATCATTCAGACCTTAAAAGACACTAGAAAACCCATTTGAGAGAGATGTTCACATAGTGGTCCCAGTGCAGCTGGGATCTGCACTTTCTTTGATAGCAGAGTCAACACCATTCTGTAAAATACTCTCCTCCCTTGGATTTGCCCTTTGTGCGGATTATTGCAAGCGTTGTAT
>JANHGB010046032.1:0-23053 GCA_026283785.1 Coracopsis vasa | reverse complement strand
GACTAACATCTATCTATGTGCACAGCTATGGTCTATTCAGCCTGGGGATTTGGCTGGTATGCTCTGAAGATCTCTCCCCGCATAGGGGCCAAAGTTTCCTTCCTTCTTGCAAAAAAAAAAACAACGGTAGGATGGAAATGAGTTGTCACATGCTCACATAAGGACATGGCTGTGGTCTAATACGCATGCAGAAGCCTAGTTCCTCAGGCTCAGATGCAGTCTTTGTGTCTTTATTCCCTATCTGTCAGACAATGAGTATAGTACTTTCCCACCTTACAGAAGAGTTGTGTTAATTGATGACTAGGCACAGTCTGCCATTATATGGCAAGCAGTGGAATGCTTGCCTCTTCTGATTGCAGGCTTCTCATAACATTAGAGAAATTGGTTTTCCTTGCATAGATGGAGTAGAAATTTTAGGCATTTTCTACCATGTTAGGCCTGCCTCCTACCCTTTGTCCTACATGCCACAGAAATTCATTACTCCCGTTACTTTCTTCATTCCTCCTCCTCATTTTGTGAAAATAAGGGAACATAGATGTGCTAGTTTTGGCTAGGATAGAGTTATCATATCAGACAACTAAGTGAGCACTGTATTATTGTTAGTAAACTCTATACAAGTACTTCAGGGTACTTAAACTTTGGTATCAACAGTACTAAGGAAGCAGGTTAATTTTTTCTCACATACTGATTTTGAGCAGTTAGAACCAACATCAATATCAAAGAAGTCTATGAAATTCATGGTCTGTTCACAGAAGAATCACTAACAGATACATGGGCAAAACCTGACTGACAGTTTTCTCAATTAATAGTTTGATCAGTACAAATTATATTACAGCGCGCCAAACATATAGCAGTAGATCTTGTCTGAACTAATAATTTGCCTTAATCTCATTATTATTCATTTTGTTCAAGCTGTCTTATATCTGTGTGGAACAGCTTGGAAAAATTCAGTCATTTGCTGTTCTGTTATTACTGTTCTGTCTCTCGGTGGTGCAGTATAATCAACCATGTACAAGGTTATAGAACAAAGTATAATCACCACCTGCCTAGTGCAGGGTAGGTAATCTTCATACTGTGAGATAATTTTTGGTGTCACTTGGTCTTCTGCATGTGATTCTACTTAACTGACTCCCCTTTACCAGTTGAGTGTCAGCAAAAACCCTCTAGTAAACAAGGGTTGTTGGCATCATGGTATGGTAATTGAGATTATAGTATTATATTTTATGTTCAGTTGCCTACAGTAGGAGACCAGGAAAGGATTATTATGCCATTTTAACTAGCTTATCTGGTTGGTTGCCTTTAAATAAGATGCCTCATATTTCAAATAGCGATTGTAAAACCTATTTGTTTTTTCTTTCCCTGCACTAGAGAAATCAGGATTGAGGAACAGAAAATGTAAATCTTACAAAACAGTCTTTTGGTATCCTCTCAATCTGAAGGCTGAAAGTTGGTCTGAATAAAAACTAGCTATTCTTTTTACAGTTGCTGTTTGCTGATTTTAGACTGCCCATCCACTGGGGTCTTCTACTAAACCATCACTTTATCCACGTCAGAATATTGGCTTCTAACAGCAGCTGGGTTCAAGGAACTGGCTGCTCACTGGAAATGCTTCAGAACTTTGAATAGCCTAATGATCATTACATGATGAATACCAAAGTACTGGTGAAATAGCTTTGCTTGTAAGATGACATTATAGCTTCTTTTTTTCGTGATCCTTAGTGCCTTTTTGTATCTCTCTGCCTTCGAGACTGCTTCTTCTAATCTTTCCCATGTTAGTTTCTCCTCCACTTCCTCTACAACACCATTTTGCCTATCTCCCTACTATTTTCATCATACCAACTGTGATTCTTTAACATTTTCCCTTTCTGTCTCTTTTTTTGTTTGTTTGCTTGTTTTCTATTTTTATTTCCCTTTCCCTCAAATGTTCTTCTCCACCTGACCTCAGTTTAGGCCTTTTGGTTTTTAATATATTTTTTTCATGATTTCTTCCTTTTATACTCACCTTCCCATTCTGAGCTTTGCCTTCTCTGAAGTGAATGAGGGATTCTTCATGTTTCTTCTTGTCAGCCTGTGGTGAGGAAAGGACAACAGCAGGTTCAGCTGGTTAGTCAGGCCAGGAAAGCTGCAGGAGGCACATTATTGCCTGAAACAGAGGGATGAATTTTGTTTACTCTTCCCTGGAGTTGCATTAGAGGTGAAATTCATAGCTGAAGGGATGGTGTGAATAGCTGGGAAAGTGGAAGAAGTATGACACATGGAAGATTTCTCTGTGTGCATGCAAGGACACACAGCTGCTTGGACACTCTGACTAAGCAGATTTGCATACCATGTTATCCCTGTGCTTCCCTGATCAAGTGGAGGATGCATAGAACACTTCCTCTCCTCTGCATAGCATTTCCCAAAAGTCAAGGAAAAAAATATAAATCTGTCTTGTAAAGGAGTAGTGTTATAACAGATTGTACTGCCTGGAGCGGCGTAGGTGACTGAATGGTTTCTTTTAACAGTGGCTTTCTAGGGACATGTCTCAGACTACTGCTTTTAGTGATAATAGCATACAAACAGTAGAGATCAAGGTAAGAAAGCAGGGCTGGGAGTCTGTGAAAAAATACTGCTATGGTCAAGTAAAACACTGGGCAACAAAGCATATACACATGAAGACTGAGTTAATGTGACATGGAACTTACTTATGAATTTATGGACTATGAATGCATGCTTGAGTTTTGGCCACTGAAAATACTCTCCACCAGTTGCATAAAAGCGCCAATGAACAGAAAGCTGAGATTATATGTTAGTATTACCCTGTCTGGGGCTTCATTTCCTATGAGGCAATATGATACGCTGTTATCTCCTGACCATGAATTTAACTGTATTATGTGGGCTTAAACTTGTAATGTACACACAGCCTATATATAGGACAATTCTACTGATACTTGAAAGATGTGGTTGCAGAAATACAGATGCTGTCTTTATGTCAGTTGTAAAATGTATCTTGGATGCCTGCATGAAAAACTACCATTAGACAGTCATAAATATATATTGGAAAATCTAGAAAAATAAGTATTAAGATTTTATTAAAACTCATAAAATAATGGTCTATACAATAAAGTAATGGGTGCATGCTTTTGTCTGGAAGAGGAAGAAAAACCATCCATGAAGAAATCACTTCAAACAGTGACATTTTCCAGTCTTTGGCCAGCATCTGGGGAGACCCCTGATGGTCAAAGACAGAGATGTCTCTCACAAGGCCTGGTAGTCTTGCACAGAGGATAGGATAGTCTCCTTCGGACTAACTCATCTGCAACCTGTGCAAATAAAGGGTGCAAAGCTTGGACTGCTGTCTTTACCTGGCAGTCAAGCTTACTTGTTTCCCGTTTACAGGCTTACTGTTAACCAAATTCTGGGCTGTATTTGTTTTACTGTTAATTCTGTTCTTTTAAAAAACCCTTTTGTACCTTTTTGGTTATTGAGAGGTGAATGCATACAATACTGCTGGGGCTAGAAAAGGAACTAAAAGACTCTCTTATCTCTTGCTGTGACTGCAACACATGATGTGAGGCAAGCAGTAGTGGAAGTGCTACAGATCTGATTAACTCTTCCTTGACTTCTTTTGGTGAACCTCTATCTAAGTAGACAACAGGCTGAGAGAAACAGCTTTTGAATTCTCTCCACTGCAAATATGTTTTTTTCTTCTGCATACAGGAATGGTAAATCCTTTGCCTCTTTATAAGCACTCTAAAGAAGATAATGGTTCAATATTCTAGTATTGAACCAGTGCAGTGATCCCCAGGAGTGTTATTGGCAGGCAGATCTGTGGTGAAATAGGAGTTCTTGTAGAGCATCATTGCAGGTCTGAAGACTGAAGGGTGGGAGGGAGGACAGCAATTGCCTGGGATTCAGGTAAGCGAGGCAGAATAGTTTGTGAAATGCCAAGAGAATTATAATTGTAAACTCTCCCTTCCCTTACTAGCTGTCCACTCCAGTTTGTATGGGAACCTTATTTCCACAAATGCACCCACCACCTTTTCCAGCATTCACTAGTTGTCCCCCCATTGTCTTCAGTACTCCCACCCTCTGTGCTAGGAAGGGAACAGAAGTTCTTCCATGCAAGGCCCTTAGTTCCCATCTACAGTGCCTCCACCAGATCTCTTTCACAAAGTCAAGGTCATTTTGGTCTCTTGACAGCACTGAAGACTAAGTAATGGCCTATTTGATGGTGATTAACTAATGGCACCGACAGCTGAATATCAAGGCTGTGAGCCCCTGAAGGTGGAGGTGAGATGGGACAATTTAGTCTAGCAGCAACTGGGAGCATCTCCAGTTGGGCAAGGGAGAAATATACAGGGGGCACCATCCAGACATGAGCTGCCCTAGGCAAATGTTTTTCATTTGTTTTAAACCAGTTCTGAAACTGAAGTATGGGAAAGCACTAGAAATTCCCAATTATGTTGATGAGTTAATACAATGTCTGGTAGGCACAGGCTAGGTGGATCTACCTTAGGAAACTTTATTTTGCTAATCATATTAGCTTTTTTCTTTTTTTCCACTCAGCAGTCTTTGAAGGAAAGCATGGAAATAACATATTTGGAAGACTGATACAGTTTGTAACTACTGTGACTGTGTGAGAATGAAGCCCAATTCCTCTACCTGTATTTGCAGACAAAACAGTCTTCAGGTTCATCATTCACTGAGAAAAACAGGATTAGAGTGCCCTTGAAGCCATTTCATCTTCTTTCCTGAGTGTCTGCTTCATCACAGTGCTGCACTTCTTGACCTGCCTCTGACTGTATGTGCCTTGTGTGCCAGATCCTTCCTGAGGAGCAGCACCACTCAATCGGTGGAGATCTGGCAGCTGGGAAATGGGGGCTGGGTGCTTCTGGCCGCTGGCTGATCAGCTGAGGGACAAAAACAATAGCTTATCTATGTTGCTCTAATCAGCTCCCAAGACATTCTTGTCCTTCAGACTGGCATGACTCTTGGGTCAGTGCCAGGTTGCATCACTGTACTGCTGCTGGCCTGTGTACATTTTTCTCCTTTTTGCTATTGATATTTATCATATTTTGCCACAATTTTACTTTTATTTGTGGTAATCATCTAAAACACTGCATTGTTAGCAAAACACTAAACATAAGCTACTGTCAGTTCAGTCTACCTGAGCTGCAGCATTATTCCTTTGACCTCTATCTACTCTGTGGAGAACTCGTTGCCTACACATCTCCAAGCTGTCTGAACACAGAAGAAAATAAAGACATCAAGCTAGGCAACTGAATAGCTGTGTTAATGCTTATAATACACTTTTCTAAATGATAGATTGCAGGATTATTATTTTTTCCAAAAAAAAATCATTGCACACTTACACACATACCTAATGTTTGAAATGCCAGGTTCATCAGTTTTTGCTTGTTTGGCTTGTTTATTTGTTATGTTCCACAGCTAGTGAGAGAGATGAACTAATTAAACAAATTAATAAGCCGTATCCATATCAGATCAGGATCTCAGGAATTTTTTTGCTATCTGAGTAACAATCAAACTGAACATTAGGTTGTAAATGTTGCTAATTCCATAAGCAGCAATGAGCAGGGAAAAGGGCATCTGGCTTATTGTCTACTAACAAGTTATACTAGAGAGTATTAATGACTGATTATTACTTGTTAGCTTTCAAACTACTGCCAAAAGAGTACATAAAACTGCCACTGGGTTACGTATTTAGGTTTTAGGATTGTTCGTCCAACTGGACAGCTTGGACTGCAATTATAATCTTCATCTCACTTTCTATCTCACCACAGTAACATGAGTTATATGGCAAATCTCTCTACTTCCAAATACTTTGTTTTGTGAGCACTGCCTATTTATGTCAGAGATAGCATTTGGGGGCTTTAAACTTTATATAATTCACAAGCAATTAATTCAGCACAGACATCTCACAGTCCAGTCGTGATGGTTCCCTGGCAGCCTATGAAACAAGCTTTGATTTGCCATAGGATTTCCAACAGACATTTATCTCTAAGCTTACTAGAAGTGACTAATCATCTTGATTAAGAAACAGCAATTGCCTTCTAGTTTAGGAATCTGGAAGATGGCAAGTGTTTTCCTGGGGTTCTTTGAGTGAGGGAGGAAGCTTTAATCCCAGAGTGCTTCAGCTCAGCATAATTAATTTTCCTGAGACAGCTTAGAGATGCCATTGAAAATTTAAAAGATGGCAAGTATGGTAAATTCCTAAAATTGGACCAAGCAATGCTGCAAGGAAATCTGGAAGAAATGGGATGTATTCAATTACTGCCAATTTTCAAGAAATGAAGAAGAAGAAAGGCTAACGAAAGAGGAAGAAAGAGAAGACAATGTGCACATTTGTGCTTAATTTCAGAACCTTGAGTTTCAGAAAGTCATCATGTCATGAAGAGGGCCCCAAAACACAAAAATCATACTAGGCAAAACCACAAAAGAGACACAGACAATTGTAGCAATTTCACAATGCAAGTAGGAAGGCAACAAGAATTTTATGACACTCTGGACTTCATAACAGACCTCAAAAAAAAAAAAAAAAGAAAGAAAAGCCACAATGTTTGTGTGGCCCTCCGTCCTCATTTTCTCTTTCTTCAATTCCCCTTTTTATTATTTTCTTTTATTTTCTTCTGGTAAAATATTCTACTAAAGAAAATTAACTTTTCTAAATATCTTTTTAAGATACTCTGTTAAGTTTACAGGTCACAAATTTAATTTATAGGAACCAAAAGTTCCTGCTTACTTGAAAAACACTAAAGTCTGTGGTTTGTTCCCATGTTTGTTTAATCTAATTCTCTGACTACTGGTAACAACCTCAACAATTTCAAAGGTGTCTAATAGCTTTTGCCACAGAAATAGCTCTTAAATGTTAACTAGGTTTCAAACATTCACACAGCAAATTCAGTGGTCTAAAATATTGCAGACCACAAAGTGCAAGCCCACTCCTTTCCATGCTCTTGTAGCTCTGTGTCTGTGATTTGTCTTGGCGATGGAAATACTAAGGTCCTCACACATAACTTGCAGGTGATGGACATTTTCTTCCTAACAGCAACCTGGCTCACCGTAGAACTCAGATATCAGCTTTTCTGAGCTACTTTTGGAGTTTCTTGCTGCAATAGATACAAAACACTAATGAATCCAGTTCTTGGGAGAAGGAAACTCACTTGAAGAACAGAAAGAGTTACAGATTGCAAATACAGAACTTCCATTTAGAACTGAAGGTATTTATTTAAAATGTCCCAAAGCTACAGTCAGCATTACATCCTTTTGCTGGACTTAGCAACGCTTTCTTCCTTACATGTGATGGTGTATGTGCTGCAGATCAGAGAGTTTTTGTGCCCAAACTGGTTCTCAGATGTGCAAGAAATTTTAACAACCATGAACAGCGTTTTCAAATAGCAGCTTGTCACATGACATGTCATAGTTACAAACCGAGGGGTTTTTTTGTTTCCTTCTTTTTCCTCTAAATGAAAACATTTATTTTGGCAGCCTCTTATGAACTACTTCAAAGAAGTCTTCTGAAGCCTTTTTTTTCCCAGTTGACCTACTATTCTGCTTCTTCCATCCAGAAAATTATCCAGTATGTTTGACATTTGATTTTGATCTAATAGCAATTTTGATTTTTGAAGGTAATAATGTATTTCAAAACTCCTGATTCTAGTTTCAATTATTCTTTAGCTTATAGCTCTCAACTGCAGTGAAGATATATTTATAAAGGGGTGAAGGCTGGAACAAATTTAGTACTTTTTGAAAGCTACAAGGCTGACAAGAAAACCAGTCTTAGTCCAACACAGTACTTAGGATATGCTTAGTGTCAAATATGTGAGTTGGTGTAGCAAAGCTGAGATGATACTTGAGACTCATGCCTCAAAACTAACGTTTTTAAGTGCTTTATTAAATGACTGCTGAGAGAGCAGAGTCTCCAGGTTGGCCACATGATGCAATGGAAGTTTCTCTCATGCCACTCATCTGCTGGATTGAAGAACCCATTGTCCAGTGATCTATAATCTCTTTGTTTAAAACACCACCAGCTGCTGCCCATTCTACACAGAGCAGATTCTAACCACGTGGGGTCACTCTGGCAGGTACTTTTAGTAGACTATTTTTGCACAGTACAAGTGACTGAAACTAAATTTTTATTTAATTAGGAAGTAATGTTCCACTTGAAAAGCCAAGTATTCCAAGTTATGAAATGGCAGAAATGAGGCTGTCCATCCAACTTTAATTTGGCACTGTATATGTGCCAATCTTCCATATTCTTCCCCTGTTCCCAGCTTCATTCGGTGTAGTGGGGTATGCTTAGGAAAGCCAACATATGTTCACTATTTTTGTCCTTCTTACTTAACTAGTGGTTATACCATGGAATAAATGTAGAACTATTCCTTTCCTCATGATCCTTTCTGGAGTATTGCTCACAACAGTGCCCAAATTTATCATAAACTTTAATTATTATATTGCTGCTATGAGAGGAAATATATCTTGTTATGCTGTATTTACCATACGTGGATGTGGAGCAAAATGTCTCTCTGGAGGCCATGTGGGAAATCAGTGGGAGAACTGGAAGTGGAATATGGGACCCAATCCAGTGCTCATTCTCCTGTATCAAACCACTTTACTGTGGGCACTGCTGAGCAGCCTCAGCTCTCATCAACTTTGCAGTTTTGAGCACTCATCATGCCTGTTCACACTCTATGTTCACACTCACAGCACTGTTAATCTTAAAAAGCTCAGCCAGCAAATAAAAGCCCAAACAGGCACAGAAGTTCTGCCCCTGAAGCAACAAAACCAAATATGAAAATAAAACAAGTTTTTCAATGAAATGATGAAACCGAATGAAGTTGCATATTTTCGTTGTCCCAATTTTCAGTTCCGCTTTCTCACTTCACAAAACCAGCTTTCTTCCTTGTGACTTCTACAGCATACCTCTGAGGGAGAATACCACTTGTGCCAGGGATGGCATGGAGCTATGCTCGGGCGGACTGTCAGGCCAGAACTGGTGTGACTGCTGATGGACTGGCACACTGCTGCCCAACAGAATGTGGGATGACCAAATTTCATCTGCTTCCCTGTGGTGGGATTTGGGCACATATTATAAGTCCAGTTCCTGACTTTTTTGAAACTTATCACAACTTACTTAAGGCTGTAAGCCTCGCTAGGTATAACTGAAATGAGCCAGCTTGTTCAACATCTAGTATAGCAGGCACTCATGGACAAATGTACATGCAGACAGTGTAAGCACATGCGCCATCTTCCCTTGGCAAATCAGGAGCAATATCCATTTCCTACAAAAAAAATCCTCAATAAGAGGTTTCTAGCTCTGCAAAAGCAGAGGTTTTTCTCTTTCAGCCACCTTTACATGAAGACTGCTCAGATACTTTCAGGGATAATGGCAGTATAAAATCTTTGAATAGGTAAATGGAAATAGAGTTTTCTTTCAGTTTTCATGTTGTTAAACTAGAGAATAGTGTGCTAATGTTTTTC
Source organism: Coracopsis vasa (assembly GCA_026283785.1). Taxonomy (NCBI): domain Eukaryota; kingdom Metazoa; phylum Chordata; class Aves; order Psittaciformes; family Psittacidae; genus Coracopsis; species Coracopsis vasa. The sequence goes on along the minus strand of JANHGB010046032.1, from coordinate 13,573 downwards.
AGACACAAAAATAGATATTAATTGTGGGGATTTTTTTAAATCCTGAAACTAAAAGCTCTGTACTTAAATACCAGTGCCTGGTGTCATAAAGTTTCTTTAGATTTCCTGATGCAATATGCCTGTTGGTTAATACAATTTAGTTTGCTTAAACTTGTTAAAGAATAAAGGTAAAATGTCCAATGATAATCTCCATATGATAAATGCGTGTTGATTGTTCATTTTTTTGCTAATATGCCTTCCTCAGTACATCAGAAGTGCATATTGTTCAAATTTTAGAAAATGGACCCATTTCCTATGTTTTTCTAGAATGTACACATTCATGGTATAACAGCCTAGACAGATAATTAGCCTACCCTTCATCTTTTTGGAAACAGCTGGGTTTGATTTTGTGTTTGATGTAGTATATGCTCCAGAGATTTTTCAGATGAGACTTTAAAATTTACAGCTAGATCATATGTGCTGTGATTTGCAGGTATTTTGAGTGACTAGAATGATTGAACACAAGAAAACTCTGGCCTTTAGTGGAGATTGGCAGCACACTAGAATAAGTCTATGTGAAAGACATAACAAACAGTGAAGTCATCTGGACCTTCTTCTAGTTCATCATTGACTGCAGGTCCATTTGCTATCTATCTCATGTAATGCTTTCTGTTCTTCCAAATAGTTCTCTATGATCAAAACATGCCACTGAATTTTCATAGAATTGGGTTCTAACTTTCAGTGCTTCTTGTGCCATTAAGTAGTTCTCAAAGTTTGGATGAGAACCCACTATCTCTGCCTGCCTTAAGATATCACTGTATTACACCTATGTTATCCATTTTCTGTCCTCATTTCATGAGAACTCTGAAGAACTGTGAAAATGGTCATCTGGGGACTTTTGGTATCTGGGACACCTATTTTAAACATCCCCAAAATGAAATACTTTAATCGGTGGGTTTTAAGTTCATGCAGCCTGTATACAGACACTTCAACTGGAGACTGTAGCATATGTGTGGCATATAATTAAACTTCTTTAATGACACCCACAGAACTCTCAGTGGAGAAGCATCTCACAGTGGTGGGAATATTGGCAGTTAGAAGGGGATATTCCTGCCATTGTAACTGCTGAGAACTTGCAGTCTACGTTGCACATAGAGAAGAAAACAAGGCACTTCTCCTATGTAATGAATTTCACAATCTAAACAAGGCTAATGGACAAGTTGAGAAGAATTATATTATGATTCTAACACAAAGCACATTGTCTATTCATTTATTTTGCTTTGTTTTGTATTTCACAAATAAATAAAACCTCACTCCCTTAAGTGGATTGGGATTATGAATGTAATATTAAAAAGGGAATTCTAAAGAGGAAATGTTCTCAAAGAATTTAGGGAGCATATTATTTGGAGAGAAATTATACAATAGGCATGGAAGCATTTAAAAACATTTCCACACAGCATGACATGCTGCTAGGTTGTTATTCCTTGCCAGCTCTCCCTGTTTGCAGTAAAACAAATCCATTCTACAGCTAATGCACAAGACATGGTTGTCCTTTCTTTTCACTTCTCCTTTCTCCTAGGAAGGACTAGCTGGACTAGGAATGAATTCTTTTGTTGAGTTACAAGCCTTACTTGATGTATTATCACTGCTTGACAATGAGTTTCTTGAATTGTAGGCTTGGTGTGAAATGAAATGAGCAGACTGTGCAGATATGAAACTTCACACCAGAGGATCTATTTCTTTATGTAATCGTTCATTTCTACTCTGCAAGCTTTTTCTTGTGTACCATGTTTCTCAGCTTTGCCACCCTTAAATTAAGAACAAGCCTGCAGGGACCTATTTCTATTTAATAATGATCTCAGTAAAATGAGCCTCATAAGTTATAAGAAGTCTATAGAGAGTGTAAATCTTTCTTACATTTCAGCTCTTCTCTGTAAACTAATCACATGTCCTGATTTTACTTGTTAGAAGGTGTAGTTATTTGAATGAATCAATTACTCCCTCAGTTCTAAAGAGTGATAATCCATGTTCTTAATTTAAAATGGCTTACACTATAATTTCCACCAAACAGCATGGAACAGTAAGGATAACATGTCTAATTGCAGAGGCAGAAATCATCACTTATGTGGCTCAGGGCCCCTGTTCTCACAGGATAATTTTTTTTTCACCCTTTTTGAAGTTCACTGCAAGATCAGGTTATGATAATCTTTCATTCACAGTATTGCAGTTTTTCTCAGTAATGTGACAACTCACTATGACCTGGCTTACAGAAGACTGAAGTGCCAGTGACATATCTAATTATCATGTTACTGTAGCATATTGTCATTTCATTACCTGTATTCAAAGTTTATGTGCGCACATCCAAGTGTTGTGTTGTAGTCAAAAGGAAAGCTATAATACTGTTAATTATTTTCCGTATTATTGTCAGGCAATGATATTTTTTCAAACTGGTGAAAGCAAACATGTGCCAACGTACTATGAATGCATTTTCATTCTAACAACACTTACATACCTCCCATTTGTGTGATCTTTCCCCACCCACCACAGGCAAAATGATGTCCATGCAAAAAGCTATTGTAGCAATAACCACACATCAGTTTTCTCCCATCTTTCCCGTCTTTTCTCCTGAAAGTAGAATGACAACTGTTATATCTTTAGCTATTTTGAGACACTTTGATTCCAGAGTTCAGATTCTTTTCCCTACATACTGACAATGTACACAAAGAAGTATCCCCACACACATAAAAAAAAAAAGACACAAGATATTCAGACATGAGGAAGGTTCTGCTTTTATGTTCAGCTGTAGCAAAACCAACACATTTATAACTTCCATTGTATATGTCAGACAAAAAGTGTTCCTTGTTCTTTGTCTTTTCACAGACAAAAAGTGTTCCTTGTCCTTTGTCTTTTCACCATCAATTTTATGACTTTATTTGCACAGCAGTGTTGGCTTTGGAGAAATGGAGGATGCCAAAATTTCTGTTTAATAAAAATCTCTTCTAAACTATTATTCTGCCTCCCTGAGCTCCCTACATTCCTTGTTATTGGCAAAAAATGGACAAAGATCTGTTGATGTGAGGCCAGCCATTGCTGTCCTAAACAGCTCTTGATAGAGAACAAAGTATTTGACTTCTTAATGGGATGAGCTCTAGTTTTACAGCAGTCAGGTCAAATACTTGACAATTATTCTGAGAATGACTAATGAATGATGGTTGCTGTTTTTTACAGGCTGTCTTAACTGTTTTACTGTGAACTACCAAGGTTAGAGATGGATCTGAATCCTCTGGACGTGTCCAGGGTGAACACTGCTCCTTTGGACGGTACATCTAGTGTGAGATGCACAGAGTAGCAGTGTCAGCTAGTGCTGCACAGTTATGTCACCTTACTGGATTACATCGTGTAAGCAGGCCCCCTTGGCAGATGTAACTGTGTAGCTGGTGTAACCAGACCAGCAGGGAAGCTATTCATATATGCTAAGTTCCCACTCATGGGCTTTGCAGAAAAAGACGTATTCACAACTCAAAATTTTAATATTGCTTCTCCCATCAGAATCTGGGTGTGTGAAACAATAAGGACTGTCATGTCTAATCAGATATTCATAAAGTATTGTTTGTATACATCAAGCCATCTGTTCTGATAAGCTTTTTCCGCCTATATGTCAATTCAAAGCAAGACAAGGTTTTGATTATCGTTATTTATAATATTACCCAAGTTCTCTCTAGCATGCTGACATCCACTTGTTGTGATATGACTTCCCACAATGTAAATTAGTTACAGCAGTATAATCTCTGTATTGCAAGCATGAGATCCTTGCCGCACCACTCCCAAGTGATAAGGGGTGTGCAAGACTAGCTCAGCTGCTTCTGCCCTGCACATCTGGAGGAGAGTTTTGAGGAGCCAAGGCAGTAGCTCCTAGGTAGCCTGTGGAAATGAGACAGGAGCTGAACTCACTGTGATATGCTACTCTGAGCCTCAGGAAGGCATTTCTCAGGTGAGGCTGAGCCACACAAAGATGAGAATCAGTAGTTTAGATCAGGTCATTGCTTTTGTTCTTTGCTCTGTTATTAAACTGTGTGAATAAAATTGCATACCGCTCACTGTGAGAATGAATATTTCAACCTTTTTATTTTTAATTTTTTCCTGGACTCAGAGAACACAGCAGAAGTATTTTGTGAAGAGTAAGGAGACAACATGTCACAGGCACTTCAAAGCAAAAGGGAGAATTAAGACACGACAAGTAGCAAGTACCAGATAAATGAAGCTGAGATTTTCTGAAAGAAGGGAGTGATTGAAAGGATTCAACAGAGATGCAGAGTATAATCTAAAACCTATGTATTCAGTCTTTGCACCAGGCACTGAGCTAAATAAGCTTTGGATCAGGCCCAGAGAGACATGTCACCCTCATCAAAAGTTTTTACAAAGGTATTTTGATTCACTCAGTGAATGTCCTTTCCATTTCTGGAGTTTATTCTGCAACATATTGTGCATATATTACTGAGAATTCACAACATCCATTTTAATCTACAAGTGCTCAGGAAATTGCAATGGGCACCTTAAAGAACTGGATCTCAGATACAGTCAAGAAATGCAGCACTTCACAGCTGGGATGTTATCAGTCTTATGCTTTCACATGTGAATATGTTAGTGTTAGGGAAGCTATGGTGATGTAGCAAGGATTGCAGAGGAGGTCCAAAACCAACTTAGAACCAGGACACAGCCCTGTGTTGTAACCACTGGATGATCACAAGAATATTCAAGGTCAGGCAGCATTCATGTATCTTTAGGTGAGTATTGTGTATATGCCTTTTGATGCTTTTTAATGCGCTTATTTTTGTAAGAAAGATGTTTACTGCTAAAGCTTGTAGGCAAGAGTGACAGTAAGAAACTGGATTTCTTATCACTGGAAAGAATCTTAAAATTATTAAAAACTGAAATACTGTTCTGAGCATGAAGAAGTAATTTCAACATGGAAATATTCACAAGCAGATGTGATTTCTGTATCTCCTAACCTAAGCGAATCACAGTTTAATAAAGTGAAGACTCTGTGCAGTTTAATGAAAACCAATAAGACAAAATCTTGACTGCATTATGAAACTAAGGTCAAGATAAAGTTGTTTTAATCTGAAATGGCTGCCTCATAAGAGTAAAAGAAGTGCTTTACTCAGTTTTAAACACACAGAAAAGCTCTCTGAAAATACTTGATCTGGAGATCTAGTTTCTCATCATTCATGTAATTATTACACAAGAGAAAGGCTGTTTGGTTGCACTTTAGTGATACTAAATCTATTATTATATTAAGTCCAGCAGCACTTGGAGGATGGGCATTTCACTGTGCCAAGTGCCATCCCTAAAACAGTGAGGGGAACCCCCTCTCCACCAAAGAGACAAAGGATTATGAAGGATAGTTTTTCTCATCTGGTAGAAGGTAAAGTGAATGCCAGATGATGTTACTTGCAGAAAGTCAGCTATCAGCAGAACAAACAGTGGTAATCTGGATTTTCAATTCACTTGCAGGCTGGATGAACTGATTTTTTTTCCCCAGAAAAAAATAACAATATAAGCAAGATTAAAAAACAAACAAAACAAAACAAAACATTTTGAGTATTCTAAACATTTAGACATTTAAGTAGAAGGAAATTTAGGTAAAGACCTTTAAATCAGGAAGTTGAACCATTTAACTATTGTAATGTTAAGAAAAATACTAACACAGAGTCAAGAGTTTCTTGAAAGAGACAATGTAAAGTGTTTTGGGCTGGGTTTGTTTTTTTTTTCTAATTATGTCTACTTGCTCTTTTCTTTTTTTCTCCTTGGACCAAATAGCAAATTATTTAAACTACATGTGTTTATAACATGGATATGTACCCAAATCAAGTATTTCTGAAGAAAAGGCATGTTTATTTGTGAATAGGAGGTAAACTTCAGATCTAGGATCTGAATGTGGCACCAGTGCCGTGCTGACCCCACATTCCAAGGCTGTCTTACAACCTTGGTCTTTCAGCAAATTCTAAGGCTTATATATGTATTACCTGGTACTTGATAATATTATTTTTAGATAGCACTGACTGAGGAAATATTTAAGAAAAGAGTTTTGGTTGGAAACTAATTAGTTGAAGCTGTAAGAAATCAATGAAATATGTCAGTTTTGATGAAACTTTCATGAGAAAATAGTTGAGCCTACTGTAGCTTTTCTGTTCAAAATCAGGATAATATTTCTGACACAGAAGCTGACTGCAATTTAGTGTTTGGGTTGAGCACTACATCATGCTGAAAAGAACTGTACTGAGTTAAAGGTAAGGGTAAAAACAGATAGAGAGGAATTGTTTTCTGCAGAATCACTGATGAGGATCATGGTGAGCCTTTCATCCAAGCACAAGGGGAAGCAGGAAGGAAGCTTGTTTTCTTCAACAGCAGGTTGATGCAGGCTGGCAACTGTGATCACACCAGGCCTATGTATAGCCCATCCACTGCTGGTGGATATTGCTGCTCTCTTGGCTGTGCCATCTCCTGTCCCTGCCACGTGTGATGGATAATCTGTCATTTAAGCCAGGTTTTGTTTCCTGCACCTGCGTCCTCCTTTTATGTACAATGTCTCCTGAGTCTTTTTATCAAGCTGCCAACAATTTTTTTTCAAGACATCAACCTCTTGGCAAGCTTTGGAATCCTGTAGTGTCCACAAAAATGAATCAACAGAACAGTCTTCATAAATGATTTACAGACTTTTAGGACAGTAGAGATTATCTGATCAACTGGTCTGGTCCTGAAATCATAACACCCATTCAGTAGTGAGCCCAGAACCAATTTGAGCAATTTGGAAAGTAATCTGCTTTGTTCTTGGCATCACTTGATTCAGAAGTGTGAAAAAACACTGACATATATACCTCTACTAAGGAGAGAAGCAAGTTTTAAACCAGAGAGGACTGGGAAACTCAGAGTTTAAGCCTAATCTGCAGCACTTCCAGCTGTCTGTCTTTTTACTCCAGATGTCTGACACTATCTAGGTCATTCTGGCACCCTTGATCTAGAAAATGTTCTGAAATTTGAAGACTATTGTCTTGGATGAAAATGATGCAAATGAGATAAGGCATAGATAGTGCCTGAAACTAGGGCCAGTGCCTGAAAAGAGCAGGCGATAAGCAAATCACCATCTGCACAGCCTGAAGAATAATGACACTGAAATGCTAATCTATGGATTGGTGATGCTATCTGCTGTAGTTTCCAGCAAGCTTTCATTGAATTTTTAACTGCAGCTGATACCTATTGTCATGTCTCCTCTAAAAGAGGACAGAACAGAATTAAATTTTGCCTTTGTGCATGGCACTAAAATACACAGCAAACATGAGATCATCATGTTCCCACCATTGTTCAAGTACAGTCCTGTGCTCTGTCTAACATAGAAGTTTTTCAATTTCTTTAGCTTGCCAATCTCAAACCAACCAGTTTCAAGGAATAAGGAATTCCATCAGCTGGTCTGGTCAGATTTTTTCTTATGAAAAAGACATTAAGGAAGATGCTATCTCAACAATGTTTAATATGAGAACTTCTGGAAGTTTTAAGAAAATAATCTTTTTCAAACACTGGACCCCATAAATGAAATATTTTCACATTGCTTTTCTTCTTTTCCTCTGCAAAGCAGTTTTCAACCAGCTAAGATTTTCTGTCTTGCAGGATCTGGCAATACTACAATTTGTTCAATCTACTGTGAGAGTTTTTGAAAGTAATCTGCAATGTATTTTACTCTGCACAGCTTTAAATACCAGCTGCTGTGGCTTGCCTGGCATTTTTGAAACAGAGAGCCAACATCATGTGTCTGAATTACTTCTTGACATTACTGAGCAGCAGCTAATCCTTCAGCAGCCTTTTTTCTTTCTGTCTCAGGAAACTGATTTCCATAGGATCTGACTTGAGGCTGAGTTTGTGCACTTCAGTGCTGCCTATGCTTGAGGGGCCTTAAGGACAAAAACTGGTGAGACCCTTCTGAGTAGAGAGGAAAGGGAGGGAGGGGCTTAGAAAGGGAAAAGCTGGGGGCATCCGCAGGTCAGAGCAGGTGAGGGAGCACCAGGTCGTGGCAGATGGATGAGACTATCTGGGATGGCAAAGGTCATGCTGCCCTCCTTCACTGCACTAGCATGGATTCTCCATTATCTACCCTAGAAAACTAAACAGAACTAATACAGTTTGTACAATTAAATTGTCTGCACAGTCCTTTCTTGGCATGATTTTTGGTGCATGCCTATGAGGTGTCTCCCAAGCAATTCCTGCATGCTGGTCAAGGGCCAGCATGGGCTGGGAGCCATCCCCAAAGGCAATCCAAGTATGACTACTTTGTGTTGGAGAGTAAGGGATTTTAGCTGTAGGGATTCAGGCTGAGGCATGCCAGTATGCTTCAGGGCCAGGGATCAATCAGCTCTGACTTATTTTGCTTAGCATCCCTGTAGCCTCTGGGGCTGCAGCAGACAGTTGCAAATGTTGAGCAGGCAGGTGTAGAAGCCTGCACCCCTTCCTGCTGTGCGGAAAGCTGCGTGCTACCGCCTGACATTTAGACCTAACAACTATACTTGTCACATATGCTCCAGGTTTCAGACAGTTTGACTGCAGACACCATGCTCGGAACACTGCTGGCCTGCTCCACATGATGGCTGCAGTGGATGTGAAGTGAATTTGGAAGGTCATATAGTATCCTGAGAGCAAATTCCCTGGAATTGGTCAAAATTAAGCATGCGGGAAGAAGCAAGATCTCACCCACATCATCTACTCAACATTCCTGTCAGAGAGGCTTGTCACTGAGAAGACCTTCATAATGCTGAGCCACCTGAGACAGACTTTATCCTTACCCAATCTTTGCTGCAAATCTGAAAACTCAGCTTCCAAATTCAAGAATAAATTGTTGTCTAGGGGAACACAGATGGAACAAAAATGATTAAGAGCATTAGCACGGGCAAACTCTGACTGTGTGTTCCTCTAGGAGGCTTATGAAAGCAGTTTGTGGGCAAAAGTTAATGCCTTTTTCCTATAAAAAATATTTTTTTTGTTATTTACCACCCTGTGCTCTTTAAATCATGTTTTAAATTATTCCTGTGCTTGTGTTCAGAATTGACTTACAAAAAATACTGATACCATTAATAAAAATGGTAGTACAAATGTCACTGTTAATTATGTATTTTGATCTGTGACATTTACTATATATACTATATATGTGACATATACTGCAATCTGTTGAACTGACATCAGAAGGACAAAAGCTTTTGACGGCTGATTTTGTTCAGCTTAGATGCAAGTGATACTGTGTTTTATTAACAATCCAATGACATCTGTGCCTTTTTCAGTCGTCCTGTGAAATTAATTGTCTTTTAGCTAGCAGAAGCTGATTTCTGACTTTTTTCTTCATTTTTTTTAAAGTTTTTTTTTTTTCTACCTAAACACCAAAAGAGTGGAGTGGCTGAATTAAAAAATTGAATGCTTGAATTGTGGACTAAATTACAGCACATAATTAAAGCACACTCACCTTTAATGAGTCTAGCCTTAAAATGTAGGATGGTGGTTTTTAATAAAGACGCTTTGAATTACTTAATCAAAATGACATCAATGTTTTGAAAGTTCATTTTTTAGACTAAAAAGAGAATGTAAAATGTATTTCTCACTACTTACTATGCAGTCTGTAGGCAGGTCATGTAATACATGCCTCAGTATCTCATCATTAGTATCACATGGCAATTTGGAAGTACAACAAGCCATAGCCGGGGGTTCCAGCAGTTCTAAGCTAATCTCCAAAAGCAGTGAGACCATCCATCATATTTGTAATAGCCTCATGTTCAGTCTAGACTGGCCATCTATCTTGTTCTCAGCAGGTGTTCTAGCTAATACACTGTTGATAGTGCTATGATAAATCCCAATTTCCAAATGTTTACACAAAGATCATAAACATCTTACATTTTCTTATGTCTCATAGGTTTTATCAGAATTTTACCTTCTGCTAAATCCACAAAGCCCCCCTGACCTCAGCACCAACAATGCAATAATGTACTTTCCAACCTGCCGCTGCATATGGTGAGTGAGGCACATCAGATCCCTCCTGTATTCTACAGAAAATGGAAGAAAGGAAAGCATGGCATAGCGGGAACATACAGGTCTAGCTACAAGACTTTGCCTGCAGAGGATACAGTAAACTCAAAGCATTCAAACTACAGATTTCATCAGGTAGAGACAGATTCAGATTAATAGCTAAACCACTCTAAAGCAAAACACTTCCGTAGTTTATTCATGGAAAGTGATGATAGCTGAGGAATATTCCATGTGGATAATTTTAATAGTGCTGAAAATTCATTTTCCTCAAATTAATCAAGATGCACAGTTCTGAGCAGCTTTGCCCAGAGATACTCCACTATGCACATTCACATTCTGGATACAATTAAGTATTTTAATGGAGCAGTCAGTGCCTACTTGGCCTGGAGGCATGGAACATTCTCTTGCTTACTTATCCTTTCATTTATTTTTTAAGTTGTGATGTGTCCTATGATATAACAAAGTGGTAAAATATCACAGTGATTACAAGTGTTATCACTTCACAAAAACTGCTCTCAAGCTTCCCTTGAATGCATTTTTTCACCACCCAAGGTTACAAAAACCCAAAACAGGAAGCCCCGTTTTCTGATTCTATGTATTTCAATCACAGACCTTGATACAACCTTCACCAAAAGAAACCCTGTGAGCCATGCTAAGCTTACATTTCAGTTTTTGTCTTCAGTCACTTGGCTGACCCTGACAGAATTCCTCCAGTAATCTTCCTGTATGCTTTGCATAGAAAACCTACACCACTTAAGTATTTGGAAAAATTTTGAGTAATTGGCAAAAAAAAAAATCAGCTTAAAATCCTTAGAAAAGCACCTATTTCCTTCAGCTGTTATTCCACATGCAGCTGTTAAAGTGTCCATTGTCTTCAATCAAAATGTGCCTGCCAATGCATTGATCTAGCTGTGCTAGTTTTACCAGCAACCTCTATCACATTAGTAACTGTGCTTAACTGCAGAGGCAAGCTCAAACCTCGAGGCTCAATTCAGAATGCTGAACTGAGTATTTGTTGGATAGTCACTGGACATTCAGAATATTGTTGGCTACTAATAATGTTCACCTGCGGGAAGAGTTATTCTCATATTAATCTTAAATATCATGTGCTGAAATTAAATCTTTATTCATTCTTGGTCATTCCATGTGAGACATTTAGATACTTACCACGGACTTCCTCACCGTCTCATCGCAACTTACAAGTGACTGAATGGTACAGAGCTTTTGATGAAGTATTTAGTCATGAGGAAAGGATATTGATTTGTTGGTTCCAGGTCCTCATTAAAAGGTGCAGAAGACAGCCATTTAATAAACAATAAGACAGTGTGAAGTTAGTGGGTCACCTGACCACTTTGCCAAGCTGGTAGGCAATTTCATGTTATGGCCAAAGACTGATTTTAGTAGTTACCAAATTACAGTTACACTTGCTATTTAGCTTCATGAAGCTAAAGAAGAAGAAAAAGAGAAGAACCATCTGTGCCTTTAGACAGTATCCCATTGCCAGATATTTATGGTATTGGAAAAATAGGAATCTCAGACACAAAGGCAAAGCAACAGTTATTGAGGGATTGCCGTCTTGACTGTAGTCTTCATGGCTGTGCCTGTTTGAATAATTAAATGTTTTTTGAATAGGGTTTTAGACATATATTGAATGAGTTCGTGTTCGTGTGTGTGTGCATACACAGATAATTTTGTCTTACTGGAGACTTAATCCTTTGGCAGTCAATTCAGAAGTGCTTTGGAGTGCAGCCAAGATATTACTTTCTGAAATCTTTTTGAAGTTCTTCTTCTTTGAACTGTGAAAATACTTCATTTTTTTTTCCACCTCAGACCATCTTTTTCTTTTTCCTTTTTTTTTTTTCCTACAAGAAAGGATATTGCCAGCTTTGCCAGCCTTGCATTATATAACACCAAGCATGCTTTCTGAACAACCCCTGATGAAAAGAGGTCTGGCATTCAACTGCTTGTGCACACTGGCATCCTATGGAGAGGACATGCTCAAAGACTCCTTACGGATGACTGGGGTCTCTGTGCATCACTGTGGAATAATAAAAGACTAGCTGCTTAGTGGTGTTATGAGACCACAGCATCTGATAAATGACCTTTTTACAAAGAGTACTGGGTGTGGATGATTTACCTGTATCTCCCGGTGACTCTAGATCCAATGGTGAATAGATGCACCAGTGAAAATGGATTTGTACAAGAGACGATTTTATTTCTGTATTCTGATAACAGAAAGCTCACCTATTTGTGCAGGAATAGAGTTCTGTATTAATGTAATGCAAAAAAGTGCCAGGTGCCCTGCAGATTTCCTTTCAGGAAGAAGAAAAGAAAGGAAGCAGCATCTAAGCAAAGGATACAAGCACACATTCTGTTTCTTCCTGATTAACCCCAGTATCACTTGCTGTGCTCTTGTTAATTACATAAAATGCCGTCTTTAAAATTTTTTTCCTATTGGTTGATATATTTATTTATTTTTTTTTTAAGTTCGGATGTGTAAAAGAGGGGGGAGTTGGACTATTTCTAGGCTGATGAAAGGCTTCATTAAGATATTTAAAAATACTGACTTTTTTGTCCCTTATTTCAGACAGGCTGCTAAAGCTACAAGGAAATGGCCTAAGATCATGAGATTTTACAGCATTTTCTCTTTTTTCTCCCTGTTTTTCTTCAGTGAGATGCTTGTCTGTCTTAACAAGCACAGGATATCATTTATCCCATTTTTGAACCATAAGAATATTCAGATTTTCTTTCTTTTCAGATTGCAGATGGCAAAGGGTTTTTGCCTGCCATGGAGAAGTTCGCTGAATTTTATTTTAGATGGGAGTAAAAGAACAAGTTGGCAACAACAAATATTTGTCATTTGTAAATGATATATTAGGCACTATTGTACTGTTACATCTCTCTGCATTAGGTAAGTAGCGCATCCTCGCAAATAATGTGAATTAGGAGTTAAAATATTAGAGTTTTTTGGTGACCTCATAAATCAGTCTATTTCATACAAGCAGAGACACCACAGACCTGACAGCCCCTCTGTCCCCTTCTTACCACCTTCCCCACTGCAGCTTACACTCACTTCTATAGGCTTAGAAACACCATGGCCCCACTGCATATGCATGTAGTTTTAAACCAAAGAGAAAAGGACATGCCATCAGGTGGAACAGGACTGAATATAAGTGAGGAGTTATGGGAAAGAAGGAGCTTTCTGAGTCTTAGCTGAATATTTTATGTTGCTTTGTGTCTTGCATATAATAACTATGCACACGACACTATTAAAAGCTACTGCAGAATCCTCTTTGCTAAATGCATGAAAACTGGCCTTATAATGGGACAGAATATCAAAAGCAGCACAGCCTAGCAAAGGAAGTTGCCAGATTTCTTAGATGAGCTATGCCATCCAGAGGGGTCTTGGCATGCTTGAGAGGTGAGCCAACGCCAGCCTCATGGAGTTCAACAACGCAAAGTGCAAGGTCCTACACCTGGGTCGGGGCAATCCCAGGCACAGCTACAGGTTGGGCAGAGAAGAGATTCAGAGCAG
>JANHGB010046031.1:14318-64947 GCA_026283785.1 Coracopsis vasa | reverse complement strand
TAAGGAAGAAGTTCTTTACTGTAAGGGTGGTGAGGCACTGGAATGGGTTGCCCAAGGAAGTTGTGAATGCTCCATCCGTGACAGTGTTCAAGGCCAGGTTGGACAGAGCCTTGGGTGACATGGTTTACTGGGAAGTGTCCCTGTCCATGGTAGGGTGGTCAGAACTAGATGATCTTAAGGTCCTCTCCAACCCTAACTATTCTATGACTCTGTGATTCTATATAAGAATCACAGATCTATAGATGGGCCTATGCCAACTTAAAGATCTTCATTAGTTTTGCTTCATCTAAGACATTTAAGTAGGTATTCTGAATCTCTGAATAACCCATATGACTTTGGGTAAATGCCCTGAGGATACATACCCAAATAGGTGTGCTTTCACTTGTGCTGCCTGAAGCAAGTCACAGAAAGAAGCTTAATATTAATAATAAACCAAAGTTAGAAATCACAGCACCAGACCTCAGTGAGACCCTGCTTGTGCAGTGAAGCCCTGTCTTAAATTTCTTGAGAGCAACCTCCTCCTCGATGGCAGGGCAAATGTGGCAGCACCGGATTTGGAGGACATGAAGGATGTGCCACTAAACTGAAGGCTGCTTGACAGCAGAGGCATGGGCCAACCTGGCTGACACCTCCTGCATGCTAGGACCAGCACTGTGCCACCAGGGCTGTGGTCTAGTAATAATCCAGCTGCCTCTGCCCGCTTGGTGGCTCATTACAGGCAGCACAGCTGAGAAGACCGTAATGTGAGTTCCTGCCCTGGCTCAGGCTGCCCAGCAGGGCAGGCAGAAAGGGGTTCAGGTGCACACCTTCCGTTGTGCACAAGCCTCCCACAAACACCAGTGCTCAAACCATCTCCAGGTAGCTGCCATACCTACCCACGAGCTACCCACGAGCACCAGGTGCCCCACAAGTGCTATGGCCGTGTGCACCCTGGCTTGAGCTGGAGGTGGAAGCCCAACAGTCACACCCCATTTCTGAGCATGGATGCTGAAGCAGTGATTTGTGAAATACTTTCTGCTTTGCTTTGGATCAGCAGGTTTCCTGGATGTGTGCAGCCAGCAGCTCCCATCAGCTGATGAAACCCTGCTCACAAACTGTGACCATTCTCCTTGGTATCTGTCTTGGGCTTCCATATTCAGAGTCCTCATCAAAAGGGCGGTATTTATATGCATTAGTATGTCCCTCTTGAAAATCAGACTCATTTATGAAATCCCAAATTGGTCACATACACAAACATTGCATACAAACCAATGCCTGCCTTATGTATAATTCATCCAGACTCACTTTATGTATAATTCATCTGGACAGACCGGAGGAGCCATTTTGGCTAGGCAGCACTTCTTTCATGTAAAATACATTTCAATGTATAAATGCAGTCAATGTCTTACCAATACTGCATTTATTACTGTAGACTTCGTAGTGTGCTGAGATTCTTCCTAGTTTTGAAAGGGTCCCAAACAGCAATCTTTAATCATTTTCCTTTCCACTCTTCTCCTTATCAGCTGCCTCCACACATCAATTCCCCCTGAACTTTTGTCCTCTGTTTTTATCACATACAATATTTGTCTTGACTTATTTAGATTGCAGGCTCTCTGAGGAAGGGAATGTGCTTTATCTGCTTGGAAGAAATGGTTGTGGAAATGTATGGCACTATATAAATGCTTTGTAATACTAATAATACAAAATGTGTGTGAAGTTTGTGCAGTTTATGGTTAGGAGATTTTATGGCAACTAAGTCCTTTCTATTACTTGAGATGACAAACACCTTTTTTAATGTTTTCAAGGCATCTCAAACCCCTCCTTCTTCTTCTTGTATTATCATAGAAAGATAAGGCAATGCATCTTCTTTATTTTTCTCTTTTAATGTGGGAGGCCTGGAGGGAGGAGGGAGTGCTGCAGCTGAGCTGAATGTATCAGCAGAAATCACCCAATAGCATTTTTAAGTGTTAACTATGGGAAAAATAGAAATCTTGAGATAAAAGGCCTGAGGTCAGATTTTATTTACTTCACTGTAAATCAGAAGTCAATTTTCTAGTGAAAAATCGTCCAGTGTAAAGACTTATCAGAGTTAGGCCCATAAAGACTTGAACTATAGACTAGGGTTGCAAGGGGCAATGGTAGAGAAAGGAGAATGGTAAGAGAAAGAAAATAAATATAAAATATTTTTTACATTTAAACATTGCTAGAAGCATATTTAATAAGACTGATAAATTGGTAGCATATCTGTTGCAGAAGGGGTATTCTATCATTGGTATTTCTGAAGCACAGCAAAGCCAAGAAAATGATGGGCTTAAGAGTACTGAGGAGCAGAACTTAGAGAAAGGATGCACCAAGTGACATCGAGGGTAGTCTTGCATTAACACCAAAGAATAAATTCATATTTGATGAAAGAATATTAGGGTTTTATCTGCCATAGAAGAACGTGACTGAAGCTGTGATAAGAAGGAGGGCCACATCAAATTGTATTTTGATTGATTCTCAATAGAAACTTATGTGAAATGATTGCACCTTCCAAAGCTTTTAACAAGTTACTGCCATGGGTTGTTCTTCAGTTATTTTCTGCACAATAATTTTGCATAATGCAGTAGTAATTGAAGGATGTTCCCTTTCCTTACCTAGATGGTGCTTTATTAACTGAAATTTCCTTACTCTCAAGCATTTTTCACAATTAAACCACAGTCTGACTATGCCGAAAAGCAGATGCCCTTTATAATGCAGTTTAGTATTACTTAGATACCCCTGCAGAAAGCTGATAACATAAAGCCAGTAACTTGGATGAACAATTCTTTCAGAAGTTATTTTCTCTATGCCTAGAAATCAAGAGTTTACTTCCCCTGTATTTTGTGCTAGGATTCATCAACCTGATGTTTAAAAATATGAGCTTAAATTTTATGTCTTCCACTTCCCAATGATTAATATGTGTTATCTCCTAGATTCGTTAGTAATTGTCAAAAAGCTTTGACTGACAGCACTAGAAATGTCAATGCTATATTTAAAATCACATTTAGTACATGTCAAAACCAAGAAAATTTACCTTTTAGTCCTCAACAGTCTATTTCATACCTGTTCAAGCAACTGTTTCTCTGGGGAGGTGAAGCTTTCATTTTCTATCCATTGAGCCTTTGGCCTCCTCTTGAAGTCAGCAAACAACAGGGTCTGTGTTGGATGTGAAATGCTAGACTGAACCAATAAAGTGATTTTGCATCAGACAGTAGCAATCTTTGCTGTTTTTCAGCCTGGCATTTTCAGCAGCAGTGACTCGCTGGCAGGAGACACTAAGCTCAGAATACAGTGTTATTATCAGTACCCTGAGCTGGCCACTCCACTAGCAGTTTTTATTTAATTTATCTCTGTATTATGCCACCACTGCTTAGTTATAGGACCTACAAATTGTGGTTTTACTATCAATTTACTCCCTTTACTATCTGCAATTTTCAGCATGTCTGTTACTCTTCCTGAGTCCTATTCTAAACCAGTTTTAACACAACACCCTTTTTCTTTTCATGTACAGGCTCAAATTTTCCACTTGTATAGGCAAAACTTTCCGGGCATTTTTCCAGTGTTAGATTTGTTTGCCTGTAGCACCTGATACATCCGAAGATGCAGAGGATGATTTACATGAACACTTACACTTCCATGCTTCCAATTAGTGTTTACTAACTGGGGTTTTGCAAGACTAATCAGATATGGAATAAGACGTACAGGCACTTGAAACCAAGGATAAGATTCAGATCACATTAATCATCTGTGACTTCTTTTGGACCATGACTTTGAAAGATCGTCATCCAAACTGATGCTGAGGAATAAACAGAGAGCATACCTCCAAGCAGCCAAATCTCTTTCCTGGATGTCTATCTGTAGTAATTGAGTAGAAACTCTTTCTCTAAATATGTACCCTGCAGATAGACACACACCACTGCTCAAATAAATCAAGGGAAAGCAGCAAGCTGACGGGCCATCAGAAACACAGCATCAGTCTCCCAAGGGGCATATTTGTAACATACCTTTACCTCAGGTGCTCCTATCTACTGGGAAAGCAAATGGAGAATTTTCTTCATTTGCTGCCAGCACAGAGGAAAACTTATCTAACTCTTTGGAAAGGTGCTTGTACACACTAGTCTAATTCATTCTTGTCTCTCTGCTCCTACAGTGCAGATTGTATCAATAGATCATGCAGATTTTTCCTCCTACAGCTCTGACAGCAAACTTCTGTGCATGATACACATTGATATGAAGGGAATGCTTGCTTCAGCAGGTAAGGACATTTTATAAGGATTTGGTCTTGCTGTCACTGAGAATAGTGACAAAATGGCTTTGATCCATGGGGAGTTAAGGCAAAGCCCAAAATTTCTGGCAAAGAAGTTAGCAGTGTAGAGATTAAATGCATAATAAAATGTAGGGTTTCCTCCAGTAATAATTTGTCATACAGTGGGGTGATGACATACAATGTCCGGCCCATTCTTACATGTGTTTCAGATGAACAGAAATGATCCAATTTCCTCCTCAAAATTACACAGACAGGTATCTGAGCATGTAACAGTACCATTCTAAAATGGGCAGATTATCACACAGTGATAGAAAGAGAATTAGTGGAGGAATTTTTTTAGCATAATTGCTGCAATCAGATGCTTTCCCCTAGCTCTGAGCAAAATGCATACATACAGGTACTCCAAACTGATGTCACTCGTTCTGGCTATGATCCTCTGCTTCTGCTTTCTCCCCAGTTTTAGTTACTCCTTGTTTCCCTTGCAAAGCCCACTTGCCTGCTCCCCAGGGCTGCTGCTGGCAGCAGTGACACCACATTTCTCTGCTGCTCTGCATGGTAGTTCAAAGTCACTCTGCAGAGGAGCCCATCTCTCTGGTGCACAGCCCTAATTCTTATCATTCTGTCACAGCACAATATCATCAAAGAAGGGATTTTCTGTGAGTAGCAAAAAAGGCGCAAACTGTGGTCATTAGCAGCATCAATATACCAAAGCAAGCAAAACAGTGTGAAACTACAAAGAGTGTTTGTTTTACTGTATCTGAGCATTATGGTAAAATATGCTTCCTCAGTTATTAGATAGCTCATGAATAAATATATTATTATGTTAGGCATCACACGCTTGCTATGTTAAACAAAGTCTTCAAGTTATTGTTCTTAAGACCATGAGTTTCAAGTTATGCAATGGTTTTATGCAGAATCAGCTTAGAGAGGGGGAATTGCATGAGCAGCAAAATAGTTTGCTCTCTGCTGAAGATGCTGATTTGCATTAGTCCCTAAAGCAAAGTTGACCCCTGGGAAATACGGATTTGCTCTTTGGTAAAATTCCTTCAAGCAGAATTGCCTTACATGCCTTCTGGCTTTTTCTTCTCGAGATACAGATATGTGTAAATAAAGGGAGTCAAACTATATCTACAGTGCAGTTTGGATTGTAATGTAGAGATACTTCAGTAAGCCTTAGAAAAGCAAGTTAGGCTCCTGAAAGCTGTCTGCTGCAGTTTAATCTGGTTTTCAGCTCTGTAGAGTTCTGCTACAGTTACCAAAAACAGCTGGCCTGGAGATAAAATACACATTAAGCTGGGGCAAGAGGGAAAGCTTCCAGGACTTGGGATAGCATCTTGGTGCTTATCCTCAAAGAGAACTCTGACTTTGCATCCCTGGCATCTCATCTCTGAAGAGGTCACCTGCATTGTGGTCCTGCTTGGGAGCGAAACCAGAATGCCTCAGCACAAGTCCTGAAACTCAGGCAGAGATGGCTGCATGTTTAGGTTCAGTTCTTTTAATTGTGCCTTCCTCCTTTCAGGCTGAGGAGCATCAGCACATCAAAATGAAAGGAGACAAAGCATGTGAAAATAAAGCAGGACAGACTGATTAAAACAGAGAAGCAATTTATGAGCAACCAAAAAAATCCCCAAAAGCCACGCAATGCAAACTGTAGTAAGCAACAGGGCTTGCATATTCCCGGTTTCTGTTCTGTAGGAGGAAGAACATCCAACAGTACCTCGAGAGTACCTTTAGTCAGGGCTCTCTCTTTCCATTTTTTAACACACAGTGTTATGCTTTCTCTCATGCTTTTGGAGGGACTGCAAAATGATGTTATCATCTTTCCTGAAGTCCTGCTGAAAAATTGTCCTTTGTCTCTGCGTGGTAGCAGGGCAGCGATCAGTATTGCTGTTTTCTTGGGTTGAATTATATGTTTGCTTTCTGTACTAGCCTGAAGAGGCTTTGTGAGTTATTTGCGACAAAATATCTAATTTCACACATCTTATTTCTTTCCCTTTGGGGCCTGAAGAAGGTATCAACCATTTCTGCACAATAGGCACCAGTCTGGGCATCAGCCTTATAGGTGACTGTGAGGCTGCTGCCGCCTCTCAACCCTAGCTCCAGCAGCAGCTCTGCACAGCTATGTTTTGATGAAGAAATAGACTTCTCAGAGATTTCAATTCATACCCACATTTTTCTTTGGTGTTTTGTTTCTTCAGGTTCCTTGCGGCCCTGGCGTTGGTTTCCAACCAGCAGGCATTCTTGTTTTCGGTTTTATGTGGATTGAGACACCAAAAGAGAATGACTTGCACTTCCTTGGTGCTGTTCTGAAGTGTTCTTAAGCAGGCACTGGGCCCTGACTATGCTCCGCTCCGAGTCTGAGTGAGTGACAGTTTTGTTTCTCACTTTCCCTTAAATGGGATGAAATGGATTTCTTGCTCTTTCTAAAAACTGCATTAGTCTGGGCTTTTTGTCCCTAACCCATGGTCCAAGCAGCTAGCACTTTGCCAGCTAGCTCAGAGCTGGCAGAAACAGAGGGAAGCAGTTCTCAGACGGTTTTATTTTTCCAGAAGCACAGGTAAATGCACTTTACAAAAAGGACTTGATTTTCTTCTGCTGTCACCAGACCAGGATTTTATATGTGTCTTGACCTCATGTCTTTGGCAAATGAAATAAATTTAAGCCATTCCTTCCATATAGCTGTTCATCTGAGGCCAGTGTAAAACATGGCAGTAATAACTTCCATATTTTCCTTTAAAACATATTTTATAATACCTTAACATTTGCCTTTTTCTTGCCTTCAAACCACATTCTGTCTCCTTTTGAAAGCTTCTTTTTACATTGATAAAAAGTCTGGGAACATGCCATCCCAGCCACCTGCTAAGAGCCTTAATCACCCTTTGCAGTCTCATCCTGCAATAGCTCTGGCAATCAGTGATCCATATTTTGGCTGGGACCAGACAGGTTTTGGTTTGGTTTTTTTGGAAATCAGATTGACGTTCGCTCAGGTCTTTGCTCCGCTGAGTTCCTGTCAAGTGCTTTACAAATATGCCTGCCTCCCCCAAATCCTCCCTATTCTGTATTCTATTTGTGTAAGAATTTGCCTACCCCAGGAAGTCAGAGCAACCAGCAGCCAGCATACCCTCCTGCCTTCAACAGCACAGTTTGACATGGTGTGTAGGGATGTGGTATATTTTTCCACGGTGTGGTTTGGAGGGTCCCTCACTGTACATCTTTCAGTGACATAAAGAATATCTTAACATAGATAAATGTACTGAAGCGCAATTTCTCCAGAACCTGGCTGCACCCTTCCCCTCCCCCTGTCAGTGTTCACACCCTTTTTAAAGCCCTATGCAGTCAGCCATAGAGGGAAACAAAAAGACACAACCTGTACCTGTCAACCCTGGAGCTATTTTTGTGGCCCTATATTTTCACACCTTTAGAAAAGCATCACTGAACACCTCCATGGGGTGGTGGTGCTGTCAGACATGCTCCATTCAGTGCTTTCCTCCTGTCACTTTCCACTGAATCTCTGACCCTTGCTGTTACACCTGGGGTTTATTATTCTCCACTTCAATGAGATCTTACTGTTTTCAGGCTAGACGTTAGCTCATCCTTCCATGGCAGTTCAGTGAGGACAATGAAATACAGCAATTACAAAGAGAAAAGGTAGAAAGGAGACACGCTCCTTCCCCTTGGCATGCCCTCCCAGCTTCCGGCAGCTGGCAGCTTAGTGGCATCCTGGGCTGGAGGTTGTGTCTGAATTACCATGTTTAATAGGCAACAGTAGACCTGTGTTAACAAATTTATCTAATAATTTTTCAAACAAATGTATATTTTTGGCTTCTAAAATAGACTGCAGTGATTAGTCCCACCGTTATGTTGTGTGGTTTGTGAAATAGGGCTTCCTTCTGCTTGCTTTAATGCAGCTGCATGGCCACTGCAATGGTACTCTAGGTCTTGTACTAAGTGAGTTAGTGGATACAGCAAACTTGCATGCTTTAGCCAAGAGCTAGCCAGCACATCTAGGGAGATGATCCTTCTCCTCTAGTCAGTACTGGTGATGCCACACCTGGAGTGCTGTGTCCAGTTCTGGGCTCCCCAGTACATGGGAGACATGGACAAACTGGAAAGAATCCAACAAGGGGCCACTACAATGGACGCTAAGGGCCACAGCACCAGTGACATGAAGAAAGGCTGTGAGAACTGGGGCTGTTCAGCCTGGAAAAGAGAAGATTTAGGGGGGATATCATCAAACCTGATGGAAGGGTAGAGAAGACAGACTGAATCTTCTTGAGAGTTCATGGTAATAAGTCAGGAGGCAATGGACACAAGCTAAAACATGGGATGTTCATCATGAGAGGGGTCAAACACCGGAGCACGCTGTCCAGCAAAGCTGTGGAATCTCTGCCCTTGAAGATTTCAGCACTTAGCTGGGAAAGTCCCTGAGCAACTTTCTTTGGATCTGCTTCGATCAATGGGTCGGCTTGGTGACCTTCAGAGATAGCTTCCAAAATAAATTATTCTGATTCTATGCATGATCATTTTCTACTTAAGTTTTCAATCCTGTTCATGATTCCAGGAGTTCTGGAATTGCTTATTTAACCATTCCTCCTGCAGAACCCACTCAGTAGCTTGCTGCCCATCTTTGCATGATTTCTAATTCTCCTTTTTGAGATGGGGTGACATACAGCCATCAGTATCTTAGCCCTGAAAAAAGGAATCTCTGTTTCCACAGAGCTTGTGCTAGTATTAGTCTTTTTGGCACTGGCACTAATTGTTTATGATCAGTTTCAGTGAGTGCCTGGCTCCCATAAATAAAGACATAAAAATTTACAGTCACAGAACAAAGCCAAGGCTTCACTCTCTTCCTGAGTGTGCCAACAGCCTATTTTTGCTAGAACCCACAGCACATTAATCACTGGTCTTCGGTTTTGACCTCACAACTACAGGAGAACATTCTACATGGAGGCATCCATGTACAACTTTTTTGTGCTTTCCAACTCTAATACTTCCATAGCTTCTTTCACTTTTCATGAGAAGCTGTACATCAGAGCCATCACATGTGTTTGTACATCAGCAATTACCAGATGCTGAATTATGCTGAGTGTCCACACCTACTTCACCATGTGGAGGAACCATGGCAGTTTCTCTTTTCCATAAAGGCATCCTACTAGACGTGGTCTTAAACTTCTTATGAGCTACCCATACACCTTATTGTGTTTTATTTTCTCCAAACATGTATGGGTATATGGGTCATATATGAGACTCCAAGGGCAGAATTTTACTCAAGGCTACGACATCTAAGTGCAGATGTCTGCATTAATGGATTCACATGCACAATAAATGCTTAACTACCCAGTGGGACACTGAAAGGCTAGGCACACTCCTGTATCAAGTAGTATAGTAGTCAGTGGAGCTCAGAAAGCAATTTAGCTGATGACAGGCCTGTCCATGAATATTAAATGCCATCCGGTATAGCCCACCTGGTGTGCAACAGTTAGTTCACTGGGGTGATATACCACCACAGAGCCTGTGTTATTTCAGCCAGCCTCATGGAGATGTCTCAGATGCTGTAAGGCATATCGGATATCATTCTGTGCTTGTGTGTTAGCAAATATTTCTAGCCCTTCATTGGCTAAATTGCTTTCTGGGCTCCACTGACTACTTTTACTGGTGGGTTGCTTCAGTTCATCCATGGATAGGCACCAAGGGATGATGGAGACACACATTGACTTTGACTGCAGTTCAGTGAAAATGCTTAGTGAGAAAATGCCACTGTCGTAGTGCATGGAGCATAGACAAATACCAGACATTTCTTCCGGCTGTTCAAGTGTTATATCTTGAAGAAAAGTTTTGCTTGTACATTGATTTGAAACCTTCTGAAACCATGCATCAGTGAAGAATTATGTATTTTACATATATTCAGCGTTGCATTTCTGATTTTTCTGCTCTAAGGTCTCCAGAGCAATGAAAACCATCCTTTTTTTCATACTTTCGCCTCACATGAGAAGGACATTGTTAAAGATTGTAACCACAGGGCAGATGTTTCTTCCAGCACCATCCTGAACTCAACTTGCAGCTTATTTCTGCCCTGGAATACATCCCCACACCATCTTGCTGTCTCTGGTTCCCAGGTTCTCAAACACATGCATGTTCTTAATGAGGTCGAAGAACAGACATGTTTCCAGCAGAGGAACACAGATATTTCCCTTGTCAAAGCCTTTTTCCAACTGTTTTTTGATCCTGCATTTCCCATTCCACTTCAGAGATGCTGGATTTCTCATCCTCCATCCTGAACTTTAGCCATTTGCCTTGTATTTGCTGTGTTTCTTCTTTTAGCGTTAGTATCACTTTTAGCACCATGTTAGCTTATTCGCCTCCACTCAATTAAAAATGAATCAAAATCCATTGCTTTCAAGCTCTGTCTCCCTGCATGGTGCCCATTATACAGAGGTTATCAGTGAAACTGCTGGTGTGTTTTTGTCCCTATAGTATGTGCACCCTCATAGTTTATAGCTTTCTGTAAACTCTCACTGAGCAATATCCTCCACTGTAATTCTTGCATTAGCTTCCAAGGGTCAGACCTTGTCATAGCTTGTGATGTTTGCCGGAAGACATAGAGCTTCTGATGGTTTTCTGAAGGCTCCAGCTTCAAATTTTGCAGCCTTTTCATAAATGTGTCCTACTCCTGGTTGTCAAGGAGCTAATCACATTCTGGAGGCTCCATACCAGACTGGATTTCAAGTTTACCTGGAAAAATCTAAGTTTGCTTTGTTGAGGATTAATTCTGGATCTTGCTGGAAGTTCCCTCTAGTTTTTTTTCCGCAGCTCCCAGACCCAGTCTGGTCTCTGCTCAGATATGTGAATGGCTAAATTGATAAGATGTGATCAGTTGCAGTCTGTTTTGTACTCTGGAAGCACATCTAACACTTGCTTCATTTCAGCACTATTCCTCATTTTTTATGCAGCAACATAATTTCATTATCAGCCTGAGTTAATTGCAAGCTATTAAACCCAGAAAATGCTCCAGAATCAGCAAAAGTCAGAACTACAGCCTGTTATCTGTCTTTGTCTGCACCAGACACCAAACTCAAACCTTCTCCAGTTTTTCCACATTTTTGGAGAATTTCACCACCTTTTTTTTTTTTTTCTCTTTTCACTCCGTTCTTCTTCTGGGAAATTTTCTCAGTTCATTTCATTCCTGTACCCACACAGCAATCATTTTGCTTTAAGCTGCAGGAGACAGAGGAACAGTTTCATTCAGTGTTTAAGCTTTGGCTGATCATGGTTTCAGCTCATGAATCTCTGCCCAATGAAAGACCTAAAGACCTGGTCCTGTCCTGTGCTTGCCAGCATCGGCTGAGGTCCAGTTCCATGAAGCCTTCCTCCCTGCTGCTCTAAGGAATGTAATAATAACAGATGACTACAACCATGGATGCTTAGGTGACAGCAGGAAGAGAATTTACAAACTTAATGTTACCTTCAGGGTTACAGGGCATCACACATCTGCTTTGTTGCCATAAACATTACTCCTTCTGTCTTCCCTAAATATAATGGATCTTTTCTGCTAAATGACACCATCAGTTTATGCAAGGAGATAAATGCCTTTCTCTCCCTATGTCTTTGTGTGCTGTGAAGCCAGAAAACCCGTACAAAGAAAAAGGTCAACAGTGTATGAGGAAAGGTAAATAAAGTATGTGTATGGCATGAAGTAATGGGCAGCCTCCTTCACAGAATTTGGGCTGTAGTGCTAGCTGAAGTGGGAAAGTGGAAAGGCTAATGTCTGAATTAAAATGAAACCCACCCTATGACACCATTTCCTTTTCAGTTATATGTTTTAGTTTAAAGTATCCCTGTCGGTGACTAAGTCAAGGAGCAAAGGCATGGCTCGCTCTCACTTCAAGCTGTAGACCTATTATTCTACCAGTGGGAAATAAGGCTTTTGCAGTCTATTACGGGAAGCAAAATTGCTTCATCCTCAGGAATCTAAAAGTATTTCACGAGCTAGCAATAGGGAGCCCATACAAAGCTATAATTTGCAATCTGAATCTAATTTCAAACTTCATCTCACCAAAAATGAAAATTAATGTATGAAGGGACTCCTTGTATCACAAGTACTCTCCTTCTGAATTCTATTACCTTCTGAGTTAACCCATAATTTAGGTTTTTTTAAACAAAATTGAAATTGATGGATGCTTTAAAGTTTATAGTTTAATTTCTTTGTGTACTGCATCTTAACAAATTACGGTCAGTTTAGGATAAAACCAAGTGTACATAATAAGAAATCATCTTGTCAGAAAGCCTGCTTGCTTAAGCTGCAGACTTTTCAAGTCTTCTTAGCATAAAGGAAAACTTTTGATAGACCATATCCAAGTGTGTTGAGACCATGCAGTCCTGCACAACTCCTGGAAATAAATGTTAAGGACAAATAATCACCATCCTAGATGTGGTTTTAACCTCTAATTCAATGCACACATGATATATATCCTTCTGAATTGAGGAACACTATATTGGAGAAGACAGGCTAGACAACGCTTGTCTTAATGAGAGTGACAGGAATGATTTTGAGATACCAGAAAGACAACGTAACCCAAGTCAAGGCAGGACAGACAGCTATGCTTTTACACAGATGGGGTCATCTGAATGGCATGTTTACAAAAGACTTAAAGACTAGATTGACTCGATAAGTTCTACAAACCCATGTACCAGGAGGAGGTTCCTGGGGAGCTCCTGCTCCATGCAGGAGGCTGCACGGGTTGTGCCAATGTGGGGAGCCCCTCATATGGCAGGTCTACAGCCTGGGGTCACCTCACTTCAGCCCCAGAAACAGATCCAAGCAGAGGGAAGGATATCATGTCAAAATACATGGGCTATGAGCGAAGGCATGTCCTGCAGTAAGGGGAACCCTGAGCCATTTCTGATTACTGAAGGACCCTCTTTCATCTGCTTGCAGATCATCTGTGACATTTTCCATACCAGTCAGCTGCCCCTCTCTACTTTATTAACTAACCTTTTTTTTAAATCTGATACCCTTAAACTGTTTTCAAGATTAAGCTCATGCAAAAGCTAAGAAAAGTAAGCAAATGATCCTAACTAGTTCCTTGACAAGTTCTTTCATGCCTTCAAGTAACGACTTGAAGTCTGGTAGCTGATCACACTTAGGCTGGCGATACATACTTATCTGTCCCTGTGAAAGCTTCCTTGAATTTGGATCAAGTGTCAGACATCATGGAAAGCTCTGCACTCAGGTGCTCAAGGAAGATTTACCAGACCCCAGCAGCAAAGCCATCTGGAGAATCTGCTGGTAGTTGGCAGCGTGTGCTGTCTGTGCTGCAGTGCCCTGCTTGCCAGGCGCTGCTGCGGAGATGGCCAAGGAGTGGAGGGCCCTTACAGCAGCTATGGTACACGTCAGTACGCTCCCTGGGGATGCTCAAGTCTGAGATAAACAGGGAGGGCAGAGATACAAATAAATGCTTAGCTTAAAATTGTCCAGCAGCCTCAATTCAGCCCCTGACACATAGCTATTCCCTAGCCTTGAGGATCTGGCTTTGAAATCTGAACATCAAGTGTCATTTCTTACCTGCAATAAGGATAATGCAGTTTCCATGTCTTACATTTCCATTGGAATTGCTTAGTGAGCACTGATCTTCTCAGGTTTGTTTTGTGTTGCTGTTACTTTTTATGGGTGCTTTCACTTTCCAGGTAGGAAACCTGGAGAAATAGCCTGTCTAACATGGGTTAATGTGGTTAATTCTCTATGGAGGAAGAGTAATCACATGAAACATGAGTGCTCGTTCTTATGATTGCTTCTGAGGGTCAGCTGGTACCTTTTTTTCTGCATTACCAACTGCTTCAGCTTTTAACTTGGAAGGACTGAAGAGTGCGAGGAATTCAATACCACATTCTCATTCTTAGTGCATTCCCATAACTGAGCTCTCAGTCCTTCGCCAGCAGAATAACAACACGATACAGTATAAATCAGCATAAACAAATGCAAACCGTATATGCAAATAGTGGTATATACATACTGGTGGTAAAGAAACTGATTGTTGAGGAATAAGTCAAATTGACCTAAGTAATTTTCCAGAATCACTTAACACTGAACTGGACAGCATGTGATATGCCTAAACACAGAGGGGAAGCCCCGGTGGGCAGACAGAAGGAATTTGTGGGAAAACAGTTTTCTCTTGGAAGGCTGCAGAAGCCCCTATTTCCATGACATCTACTGTGTCCTTCAGCAGCCATTTATTTAGAATGATCCTAAGAGGGGTAAATCCATTATTTTGAGCATCATATTTTCATGTGAATGTGTAGTATATTAGCTTTGTCTGTTCTCATGAACAACATTTTTTTTGTACCACTAACAAATACCTCTCAGAAGCAAAAGAAAGAAGGCACAAATATGCTCATTGCATTTCTTATTTATGCACATGCATTATTGCTAAATAATGAATGTTATTTGGCAATGGGAAGTTATTCTTGTGCCTATTGACATTAGTATTGCTGTTTCTGCAAACAGTTAGATTTCTCATACATATGCATTACCTCGCCTTGCTTGCCGCACATGCAGGTAAGCAATCATCATTCAGTATTTCATTATGTGAAACGACAATAAAGAGTCTTGCAGCACCTACTGCTTTTACAGCCTTTGTCTCTGTCCTTTAAAGAGTGCAGTTTTAAACATCTTTTCCCAGAGGCACAGAGGCTGGAGGAAGCAGGTCTAGAAGCAGAAGTTCAGCTCTGGAGCCTGGGGGTGAAGTGGTCCAGGTCGCTCAGAGCCCATCCATACATATTTCTTCCTTCCCCTGGGGGG
Source organism: Coracopsis vasa (assembly GCA_026283785.1). Lineage (NCBI taxonomy): Eukaryota > Metazoa > Chordata > Aves > Psittaciformes > Psittacidae > Coracopsis > Coracopsis vasa. The sequence goes on along the minus strand of JANHGB010046031.1, from coordinate 49,885 downwards.
CAGCAGAATATTGCTGTTAAGGTCAGTTCACTTGATGTTAAACCCTTGGGACAAACATAACACAACTTGCTTGGCTCTGCTGAATTTTCCTGCCATGTATTCCAGCCATCCAGGAAACAACCTGTGATGCCACTGAGTGGAAAGAGCATTATCATGTGAGAAGAGTAGGTTGAAATTCAATGCTTTTGTTGAAAATGTGAAGTGAGACAAATTTCTAACCTGTAGGTACTTTCAGGTTGCAGTTTGCCTCTTGCCTCTCTTTAATTCCACATCAGCTCTAGGAAGACTCATGTCTGGAATGCTGAATTGGCTCATTGAAAGTGTTACATTGATAGGGCTGGAAAATAAGCTCTGCCTTGTCTCAAAGGTGGGACCTGCACCTGGGCCTACAGACAGTCCAAGAAGTCTCTGCATTCTCTTTGTGTTACGGAAGTTGTTGGCCTTTTTGTGGACAGGCACAGTGCAGGTCATGTTGCACACACCAGGACTCCCAGAGCACTATATATTCCATCTGATTTGTCTGGGCTTTTGGGAGCAACATGAATGTCATTCTCATAGAGTACCTATGACTCAAGCTGCTGAGCACAGCTTTTCCATACTGCTTTGCCAATGTCTTTCAGCATTCACCTGAATTAAAGGCACCACCCTCAAAAGAAAAGTCTTAAGACATTTATTCTCCCATATTAAGTTTAAATGATCAGAAACAATGAGTCTCCTAAAGTAGTGAGACTGCCTTGTAAACCATTAAAATTTTAAAAATATAATATATTTGAAAATCTCTTTACTGTTCCTCCTTCCTGTGACCATATTCTCAGTTTAGTTTTCAGCTGTTTTGATGATAATAAAGAGCTAGCCAAAACAGAGGGTACTTACAAATACACTGTCACAAGTCCTACAGCAGGCTGCAAACATTGCCCTTCTCATCTTCACCTGTTGTCCCTTGCTCAGGCTGTAGCATAACTCTGTCCATTGCAGTGGCAGACATTTTTGCAGTAAGCAATGGGCCATAAGAAAAGAAGGTGGCTACAAGCACGTTTCACATAGTTTTTCCTATCAGAGTGACCTCAAGAACATTGGTTGCAAGGTGGCAGCTTGGAAACAAAAGATGCTATATCCCATTACCAGTCTCACCACATCCTTCCTTTCAAGCACTGCTCGAAGAAGCCCAAGGCAATCGAGTAGATATTGAATCACTTCTGTTAAAGCTGGACTTCCTAAAGCTGAGTGGTTTATTAAAAAAAAAGAAAACTAGCACTGGAAGAGATTTAAAGAAAGCATAAATTGTATTACCTTGGAAAGTACTAGAAAGTGAGTGTTGAGGTCCAGCAAGGGCATATAGGGTAATGTATTAAATATGATATCCTACCACAAGCAAGACTTTCTTCAGCTGTAGGAGATGTGATGAAATATGGGCCTAAAAGAAGGTTAAGAGGCTCTGGATTCTCAATTACTTCGTAACAAAAGTGGCTTGGGGTGATTTATGAGAGATTCAGGACTTTTATTTCTTCTGGGAAATGAATTTTTTCTTTTTTTTTTATGGGAAGCTATTCAGAATGCCATAAACCCCTTTTTTTTCCAACTGAATATATTTTGTACCTCCAGGTATTGTGTGGCAAAATAAACAATAATAATAATAAGGACAGGTCAGATGAAAAGCCTCATTTCTGTTGGAAAAATGCCTGCCGGAGAGGCTTCTTAGCACTGTGTGGTGGATAAGGAAGGCGGCAGAATGCCTTTGCCTCAGTATGTGGGGATGATCCTCACCCAGAGGTGACCTGCACAGCTGAAACCCACAGTGCGTGCCTGGCTCCCTGTGGGCAGCAGAGCCTCTCTGCGCAAGAGCAGGGGGCTCTCTCTACAGCTGACCCACAGGATGAAGGCAACTATCCATAACAAGCTCATGCCATAGCCAAGGAGGATGATACAGCAACTCAGCAGCCACAAGCTTCATACTGCTCTGAAAAGCAGCTGTATACAACACCATGCTCTCCCATGTACTCAGTCTGTATATTAAGGTCACCAGTGCTTCCGGGAGTGGTGAAGTTTTATTTTACACAGTTTCATTCCTGTTATTTCAGAACAGCCAGCACTGTGATGGGATATTAGCTGGATGCTTTTCATTGTAAAACACCATCAGCTGAGTCATTTACCGTATCCTAAGATTTTTGCATCTGGGCTGCAGGAAAACAGATGTACACAAGTGACTCTGAGGACTTTAATGACTCACAGCACTTTATAGCTAGTGATGGCACGTGAGAAGGAAAGATGGCAACTTGAACCACAGAGCCCAGTCCGAGCCCACAGTGCTGGTAACTGGAACGTTTTTCACTGGTAACCGGAGCATATCTCTTATGGAAACTACTGAAGAATGGTAAACCCTAATGTCATGTGCCACTTCCTTACTGAGGTATTTCACAGCATGTAAGGGCATCATAAGAGCAATACCATTTCTCAGATGTGCAGCATGGCTTCTGACTTTAATATTTTCTTTTCTGTATATCAGCGGGAGTTCTCAGCATACAAAAGAACAGTACCGGAAGCAAAATGTCATTTGCAGGTTGGGAGTAAAAAATTTGCCCAAAGACTGATGAGAAATTAAATTTAAACAGTGTGGATATTTACTGGTTCAGCCTACAGCCAAACTGCTCAGTGCTGCAATGCCAAAGAGTGTCAACTACTATCAGCCGTTTGCTTATCCTCCTAAAGCACCAAAATCAATCCCTGAAATGAAGTAAACATAGCTGCATTGATCTGGCAATGGCCTAATTTTTGAAAGTCACTAAGAGGCTATAATAGTATTTTCATAAAATACAGCATTTGTTGGTGTTCACATGCAGGCAATGGAAGGGTTACGTGATCGCTCTGATCATCCTCAGGGCTGGAGAGCAAACGGTAGCAGGAATCTTCCCCAGAGTGCAGCCGAGAGACAAGAAAATCATTAAAAAACCTCAAGTGCTGTTCAATTAAATGTGACAGTGTTGATAGAGCGGTGTTTTTTCTGAATAACTTTGGCATAGGAACAAAAAGATTCATTGCTTTCCACTTCTCGGGGAAAGCTTACAGAAACAACGCACTCCGTGTTTAGGCAACCTATTAATTTGCCTTTGACAGCTAGCTTTCTTGAGCTGAGAATCAGACAGCCAGATGTGGGCAAACCTATCTCAAGTGACCCTGTTGGATATGCTCCACGAGTGTATGCCCAACTGCCATACTGTGTGTCTTCACCCACATTTCCATAGCCCTGTGGGTTGTTGCTTCCTCTACTCTGTGTTAACTGTTTGCTGCAATCACCAATACATGAACAGTCTCATCAGACCCGTTCCCTACCCTGCCTTCTCCTGGCATTGATGAAGCTATGGCTAGCAGGGATCTGGGGAAGGCAAGGGGCAGCAAAACCTCTCTACAGGGTCTGCTTTTTGAAAGACGTAAGACTGACCTTGGTGCTCTTGCCCACCCTGTTTGCAATGATGAGTACATAGACTGCTGGGCGCTGATGCCTGCCCTTGGGGACAGACCATCTGGCTCTTCAAACCTGAAACTGAAGTGTAAACACCCAGTTCAATCACGGAGTTTTAGTAGTTTGGGTTTTTTTTTGTCAGCTTGAGGAACAACTTTATTTCACATGCATGGAAACCTGCTACGAACACTTTCTTCTTTCTCTACCTGTCCTGATTATATTAAAGATTCATTTTAGTTGTTAGTAGCAACACTACTTACCCCCTTACAGTGTAAAAGGGCTATGATCCTGGCCCTACTATAAGGAAGCCCCTATACAGCATCTCAGCCTTTGGGAAGGGGAAGAAGCCTTATGTGACATTTTCCTGCCTAACACAAGCTTTAGTGCATCTTTAGGACCTTCAGAGTGGTACAGGGAGATCCTCTTCTGTTGTATCCCCTGGGGCAATGTTGCCTATTACCTCCTATCCAGGGCCCTGGGGTGTATACAACTTAGTGCTTTTGGTCGATACCAACAGAGAGGTAGAGATGTGCCAGATCAAACTATCCCTGTAGTCAGACAAACGTATATCCTAAAATTGTCCACATGGCTGTTACCAAAACCCAGTGGTGATGAATGCCTTTTGCTGATGAAGGGTGGGATTCGGCTTCAGAGACACTTATATGCAGTTATACTGGGACCCCTGCATGCAGGTGTCTACATGAGGGCCGGTGTCATCTCTCTCCCCTATTTCCTCTTTCCCATCTTCTCAGCCTTTTCCCACTGTGGTACTGCTTTCACACAACTGTCTTCCCTCCCCCTTGCAGCTGCTCTTGCTTGGGAAGATTGGCTCAGCAACCAGCACAAGACTCCGAACTCTGACTCCAGGTTGGAGATTACTCTTAAGTCTTAGAGTGACAAAGCCAAAGACACTCACGCTCCTCTTTTCAGCCACCTCCTTTTTGTCTGACTCTCTGCTTGGCTTTTGGGCCTTTGCAGATTCACTGCCTTGGATAACGTGCCCAGAATCGATCCTGAAGCTTGGGGAAAGCTCCATAGGTGTTGCTTGAGGAGCTATGCATAGACGGAGATGCTCCCCATGAGATTCCTCTTCAGCTTCACAGTGCTCCTTCACATAGCCCAGATGTGCCTGAACACATTTTCAAGCCTTCGTCTTTCAACCTAGTCCTTTTGGGTTACACTAAAGAACTTAGGGGGGCTATGAAAACTAAGTAGTTAACAGATGTAGCTTGATACAACTACTAATGAGGTTTTGTTGGAGTTGCCTGCAGAAGCAAAGCACTCAAGTTTATGCCTCAGCACGTCAGTCCATCTCATATCCCTAATTAAGCTCTGTACAGTAGATTATGTCCCTAGAAACCAGTAACCAGCTAAAATGCTCTCTTTTTTTGCTTCCTTACATTATCCATTATTTAGCTTAAACTTCTATTTCTAAGACAACCTCTCTGATCCTCAGCTAACTTCAGCCATGTAAACAACCTCCTTTTAGTACTACAGGATGTTGTGTCCCTCTGTTACTGTAGCACTGAATTATCTTTTGTGTTTTACCTGATTGGGCTCGGAGCACCTGATTCCCATGCCTCAGCAAGGTTCCTTGGAAAATCAGCCCCTCAGTCATTTAAATAACTCCATCCCTAACAATCCCAGGGTTTAATAAACCCGTATCTTTTTCAAAGGCTTGACTCTGTCTATACAAAACAATTCCTGCTATTTCTTTTGATGTTACCTTCTAGACACCTTACTTTGTCTCTGGAGTTGCTTTTCTGTGCTGGCTTTGTATGTCCTGCATGAAGCTTATTTTATTTTGCCCTGGAGGCCATGGGTCTACTTTGTAATTATGAGTCTTTGCTGCCTTTCTTTGAGTTCTTTCCAATGTAGCAGTACCTATTTTTAATTGACTTGGCAGAGAAAGGATGTGAGCCTGAAATGCACCACGGATTACAAGAACATTATTTTTGAAAGTTTTGCCTGAACAAGAACAAGGTACATTTTTGCTCAACTGGCAAAAGCTTGGATCAGCTTCCAAGTCTAACCAAGAGCACTGCCTGTGTTTTTTGCAGTCTCTCTTCAACCATTTGGAAAATGCAGCAGCCGTGAGCTCTGTAATCCCTTCTGTAAGGATGAACATGGGCTTCTGCAAGGCTGCTGAAACCACAGGGCTTTTTGCCTGTATGATCATAGAATCATAGAATCATAGAATGGCTTGCATTGAAAGGGACATTAAAGATCATCTAGTTCTAACCCCCCTGCGATGGACAGGGGCACCTACCAGTAGACCAGGTTACTCAAAGCCCCACTCAATCTGGCCTTGAACACTTCCAGGGATGAGGCAGCCACAGCTTCTATGGGCAACCTGTGCCAGTGTCTCACCACCCTCACAGTGAAGAATTTTTCCTTATATCTAATATAAATCTCCTCTCTTTCTGTTTAAAGCCATTCCCACTCTATGCTCTTGTAAGAAGTCTCTCTCCAGCATTATTGTAGGCCCCCTTTAGGTACTGAAAGCTGCTCTAAGATCTCCCCAGAGCTTTTTATCCTTGAGGCTAAACAAGCACAGCTTTCTCAGCCTGAATTCATAGGAGGAGTGCTTCAGCCTCTGATCATCTTAGTGACCCTTCTCTGGGCTCACTTCAACAGCTCCATGTCCTTCTTACGTCAGGGGTCACAGAACTAAATGCAGTACTCCAGGTGGGGTCTCACGAGAGCAGAAGGGGAGAATCACCTCCCTTGACCTGCTAGTCAAGCTTCTTTTGGTGCAGCCCAGGATAAGGCTGGCTTTCTGGCCTGCAAGTGCACACAGCTGGGTCATATTGGGCTTCTCCTCAGGGTTGCTCTCAATCCAGCCTCCACCCAGCCTGTCTTTGTGCCTGGGATTGCCCTAACCCAGGTGCAGGACCTTGCACTTGGCCTTGTTGAAATTCATGAGGTTCTCACTAGCCACCACTTGAGCCTTTCAAGGTCCCTCTGGATTGCATCCCCTCCCTTCAGCGTATCTACCACACAACTTGGTGTCATCGGCAGACTTGCTGAGGGTGCACTCAATCCCACTGCCCATGTCACCAACAAAGATGTTGAACTCCTCTGCCTGTCCTTCCTGAAGGGTCTGTATCATTCTATTCTAACACTCCAGTCATAGAAGCCATCCCACAAAATTTCTGTGATGCCAGTAAGATCCTAGCCCTGCAGGTGTGTGCATGTCTCTAACTCCTCTTGCCTCTTCCTCATGCTATGTGCATTTGCACAGAGGCATTTAAGTCGGTCCCCAATGAAACTGAAGCATATACGCTCTCCTATAAAAACACAGGAGATAAGTCTGCCAATTAGAGGCTCTCTGAGCATATAGTGTTTGTACAAATATTTTGGAATTATGTGTGTGTTCACTTTGTTTGCAGGCTAAAGCAATGCTCTCATTCAGAATCCCAGGACATAATTCAATATCTCTGCTATGCTCATTTCTGCTCACCTGCACAGCCTACACCTTGTGGAACTGATCCTGCAAGATGTTGAGCCATTTGCCATGAACAATAATGCTCTAAAATACATGCTTATGTCTTAGCCATCCAAGTTATTCATCTGAGCCTGAAGCACAATATAAATACTTAAAGCTAGGCCAAGTATGTGGTGAGACCAGAAGTGTGGTACACACTCCCTTGCAGGAATAAGCTCATTCTGCAGTGGCACTCGTACACATCGCAGTAGATGTGCACAGGGATGGATCCTATTTTTGCTTGACAATTAATCATGTTATTCATCAAGATAAGGTTCCATCCAGCAAAAGAGCAGGTTGGCTGCATGGGACACAAATGTATGTGTCAAGAGCTTGACATAAGGAGCATTTTGGGAAGGCAAAATTCTTCAGAATAAGTAGGCAAAAGGCTAAATGGAGAACAGAGCTTATTAAATGAGCATTCTGGATTTTGGTTCCTACAGACATATCCAGGTTGAAATACAAACATCCTCTTTTAAGGTTTTTTCCCCATACCAGAGAACTTGTAAAGATATTGAGACTGTAGTGGACTGAGGGCTCTGGAGAGGGCTGTGGGAATTGAAGTGCATCAAGCTTTACCACATATGTATTTTCTTGATGAGTGCAGGAGAGTCAGCAAAGAGCAGCTTTTAAAGCAAGAGCAACACAAATGAGCAAGCACTGGGAAGCTTACATTTGAGATAAAATTTGTTCTCTACTTTAAAATACATGTTTGTTTCTGAAGAATAAACAGTCCTGTTAGGTATCTGTTCTCTTCCATTTAAGTCAGAATTGTAATAGTAAATAGTTTTATTGTATAAAATAATATTTCTTAGCAGTCAATTATCTAATATACTCAACACATAAGGGAAAAAAGGTCCTGATTTTAGCTGACCAAGGCAGTATGTCACCAACACGGAAAAAGATAATATTATACCCTTCACAGATATCCTGTGTCTGTGTATCAGTGTATTTCTAAGTTCCCTATCATTGTCATATCTCTCTGGGTATTTTACAAAATCAGATAAACCATGGCAACTGAATAATAATGTAGCTTGAAAGGAAAAGCCATTAACAAAAAGAAATGTATTCTCCCCACTAGTTCCTTAATTTAAAATTCACGCCAGGCTTCAGCAATTTGAATATTAGGAAAAAAAATGTTCAAAGAGAATAAGCAATGACTAAATGGTTATATATTCCTATGTCCTCCCAGAAGAGCAAGTGACAGCTATGCTTGGCAGAAACTTGAGGAGTTGCACTATACCCAGCCAGACCAATTGTACCCAGTTTTTGCCTCTAGGGATGGCCAGCAGCAAACTGGTTTGGCACAGCGTTTGGTTTTAAGCTTTGTAGCTCCAGAAAGGATGCTAGGCACTACTGTATTTACAGAGGAATTCTGCTCTTAATTGCAAGCCATGGAAAGCAGGAAGGCATATATGCTTTGTGCATTTTTCATCCTGGCCAACGTAGCAGCAGCTAATCTTATTAAGGCTGTTGGCAGCTGTGATGTATTAGGGGTTGTGGTGCAACGGCAGAACCTCTCCCTATCATGTGGCAGGGAATCAGAGTGCAATAAAGCCCACTTGCTCTGTTCCTCTCAGAAGTATCTAACTCTTGCTAAGCTTTCAAGAGCGGTTTGTGGCAGTGCATTCCACATGGCAGTTGTTAAATGCATGGAAAAGAATTGTCTTTGAGGAATTTCTGATTCCTACATGAGTGGTTGCTTTTCTTAAGTTTGAAAGTGTCAGTAGTAGTCCTCAGTTTCTACCCTATTTTCTGCATAATATGCTGCTGTCTGTCCTAGCTTTTAAAAGCGCTCCTCATATAGAAGAATACGTTCTATGCATATTTTTGGTACTATCCTTTTCTCCGGTTTTAGCTGTAATGTTTTAGCTGGAGTATTGGAAACTATGCAGACTAGAGACCTCCTTTTACATTAGTTAATGGGGCCTCAGTGACTTGCAGCAGAAGCATTTGGTCTTCTTTTGATTTTGTACTGTTCTTTGTCACCTTCTTAACATTTATTTGATCTTCTTTCTTATTTCCTGTTGAAACTTTTTCAATGAGATAACCATAGTGATGTTCATGTTCTCTTTCATGATTTATTTGATTTAGACTACTGTAATACTGAGGTAGATGCAGTTGCTTTCTGCCTTGCATTTCTATCAGTTAATTTAATAGTGACTATCTATCCTATGTTCAGTTTCATCTTTCATTATGTGACCTTTTGGCAACGTTGTTAAATTCTTTGGAAATTCTACACTGTCTTTTGTTCTCCTATTATGAGATTGTGTCATCCTGAAATGATGTCACTTCATTCACTCCTATTCAGACTCTTTTCTGGGTAATATAACTCATATATATGGACATTTCTTTGTTTAAAACTTTTATTTTTATTGAAGATTTTTTATACTGCCTTTCTCTCTGCAGATAACTTTTCAGGTTCTTATAAAACCATCTGATTTTTACTACATGGGTGACAGGAGAAATATTCAGAAAATTTCTTTGGCTAAAGAAATTGTTCTATTTTTATTCTGTTTTAAAGAAAGAGTAAAAATAAACATGGAGTTGGACTAAGGTTACATTTATTCTGAAATAAATATTGAAATCTGTAAAATTTATATGCTGTTGTATGATATCCATAAGTAATCAGAAGAGCTAAGTCATCCATAAGAATCATGGTTCTCTTCGACTTGCAGAGCACAGAGTAGCGTAAGGGTGATTTATTTCCCAGACTATACCTGCAACGTGCCATGAGGTAGGAAACTAACAAAGGAGGCTTCAAATACTCTAAATGATATAATTAGAGTGATTAGTGAAAATACCTGTGCATCAGGAGAAGCAAATATTAGATTAAGGAAAAAGAAAAGGTTTTTCTTCACAGCTTCAGCCCCAAGAGAGAAGTGAATCCTGCATGTCAAAACACACACCATAAACCAGTTCACTAATAGTCTTAGCCATCTGCTGAAAAAAAATGAAGCAAGGTAATTCATTTACAAGAGCTTGATAAGGTCGATAAATCCTCAAAAGCTAATGAAGTAAAAGTTTCTGAGCAAGGATTTATCTAGGTCTGTATGCACGGGAAGGCTGCTCTTGTACCATACATCCACCCCCTGCTGAACAGTTTTCAGAAGGCCTTTGACATTTGGGTAACAGCTAGACCCACAGGCACACCTCTTTGTGGTTTGTGTCTCATGCTGCCTGTGCCACTAATAAACCTTGTGGAGCTGCCCACAAGCCAACCAGCCCAACAAGCTGCTTTGGGCTTTCCTGAATGCTGACATAGGAATATGAAGAAAAAGGGCTGCACAGCTAAACTGATAAATACAGGCAGGTTGGATTTCCCAAAACACCGACTTCAGCACACCCAACCAGTAACAGGCATGTGCTGGTTTCCAGAGCATGTTTCCAGAGCAGCCCTGAGTACAGGGCCTTGAGAGCCACAGGGCACCCCAGGGACCACAGCTTCTTTATTTCCTTTCAAACCAGCTGCAGCCTCGCTACACAAACCACTATGTTTGATCTATAATGTTCACTTGTAAAACTCTTAGAGTTACTTGTTCTATAAGCTAAAATAAACAGGGGAGGGGGTAAGATCTTCTGCACTAGAACACACACAGACTCTACACACACACACAGAGATATACACATGTATATGTAACAAGTGAGTTGATAAAAATTAAACCTTCAGCTATCATCTTCAGCCTCAAGAAAAGACAGATTTATCTGCATGCCCACAGGACTATCACATCTCTTTTCTGGCAAAGCAGGGAGGGAAGAGGAATGTTCTGCAGCCAAAAGCACCTTGACTGGAAGGGGATTTCATGCTCCCTTTCTGAATCACAGCAAAGTAGCAGTTGCTTCTGCCAATCTCTCCCAGGGCAATGTGGCCTAGGGAAAGTGATGGCAAAATGTTTGCAAGCCTTTTAGGACTTAATATATTAACATAGCTATGGCAAATTCCAGGCAGAAGTCTACCAGCTCCTGGGAAATTCCTGGGAAATTCCACTGCCTGCCTGGTGTCAAGGTGCACTTGGTGGCGGAACAGGCACAAGCCTGCACTTATCTGTGGAAGGCAGCAAGGCGTCATGTGAAGTGGTTACTGCAAGCCACCTCCTGGAGGAGAAAATCACAGATCACTGCTGCCAAATGCATTTGAGAAAGGACAGACCAGAGTTTTGTCCTGTCTTTAGCCTTTACTTTGCCAGAAGTGTCTCTGCCAAGATGCAGCTCTAACAGGATTAGTCTAGAGCAATGGGGGGCAGTTGGTATAATGAAGAAAATACGACTTTCTTTTTTCTACTTGATGTGATTAGCAGATGAAATACAACTGGTTAACAGCACCAGATAAACAGTCTGTAGCACTTCTTAAATAATATAATGGACTATTAGCAGACCTAACAGGCATTAGCTGAACCCAGCTTTGGCTGATACAGATGCCAATATCTGGTCTCTAGCAGAAGCCAGGTAGCAGGGATCACATCATATATTTTCTGAAGAGAGCTTAAATCCCAGCCTTTCATGGTTATTAAGGCAAAGACATTTTGAACTGGTCTCCTGAAAACCCCATTCTGGGGCAGCAGTTAGAGTCAGCAGGATTTCTGACACTGACTTCTGTGAGAGCCCTAAATCAAAGCATCTTTTGTTGGAAACACGGTGGTGATGTATCTGTTTTGAAAAGAATTATTCAGGATGAAAGAGCATGGAGTGCTCATTTAAAAATGCAGACAATCAGGAAAAGCTTCCTGAAAATCATGCAATTGCAAGACTGAAAGAGACTTCAAGAAAACTTTTGAGCCAAACACCTGCTTTAGAGGAGAGCTAAGCATTTTCACACCAATCCAAAGACACGTCTAACCACTTCTTAAGTTTTTTCCAGTGTCTTACTAGCCTGAGAACCAAAAAATGTTTCCTAACACATAACATAATTTTGCATTACTGCAAATTTGACTATTGTCTTATTGTCAATAGACAAAAAATATAGTTGATCACTATCCAATTAAAAGGTTTTGGTTTGTTTGTTTTTCATTTTAAAAACATTATTATATTCCCTAACAAACCATATATATTTGAGCCTTTCTTTAGAAGTCAGGGGATCTGAATTATTGTATTTTCTTTCTGTGAGCCCTCTTTTCTCAAAGGAGAGAACTGAAGCTGGACACATATTTCAGCAGCACTGAGAACAGCCAAATTATTAACTCCCATATCTTATCTGACACTCCTGCCAATAGACCTCACAACATTTTTCTCTTTGAGCAGCAAACTTCTACTTTTGACTCATGTTAAGATGGTAACTCGTTCTAATCCTAGATCCTTTTATGCAGAATAATCCCAGATCCTTCTTTCTCGGTATCCCCAAGCTTGTATTCATCCATTCAATTTTTCCTTCCTAAGTGCAGTACTCTGTACTTGTCTTTATTTCATTTAATCTTATTGATTTCAGGACATTTATCCAATTTGCCAAGATCATTTCAAATTCTAAACTTGTCCTCCACAGGGCTTGCAACCCCTCCCAGCTTGATGTCATCAGCAAATTAGTATATGTGCTATTCCATCATTTGAACTGCTAATGAAATTATTGAGCAGAACTGGCCCAAGATACTGCCCCACAGGAGCCCATATAAAATGCTTGTCTGTTTTGATAGAGACTGTTGATAAGAATGTGAATCGTTCTGACTATTTTTTCTCAAGCAACATATCTGCTGTACAGTAATTCCAACCAGGCCATTTCCCACTGTGCTATGAAATGTTGGAGAATATTATACTGTGTCAAAAGCCCTGCTGAAGACGTCACAGTGATTGGTCTCCTTTTATCCAGCACTCCTGTCAAGAGGGGAAATCAGATGGGTTTGACATGAGTTGTTTTGCACAAATCCCTGCAGGCTGTTTCTTGTCACCTTATTATTCTCTAGGTGCTTATAAATCGATCACGTTATAATTTGTTCCAGGATCTTCTCAGGTACTGAAATTATGCTGACTTCTACAAAATTCCGAAGAGCTTCCTTTATTTTCTGTCTGAGGATAAAGCTGTGTCTGTCATTCTTTGTCTTCTGGAATTCCTTCTGCGCTTCGTAAGTTCTCATAGATACACTTTTCAAATTGCCTCAGCTGGCTTCCTCCAGCCCAAATTCCCCCCTACACACAGGCCTCTCTGGAGCTCTGTAATTGCCCCCCACCCTCCTAGGCTGCCCATGGTCTTCCTCACTGCAGCCTCTGACGCTAATCAACTGCTTTTGCAGACAAGGGAGGCATCCCTGGCTTTCCTCCACCATGAGCTGTTCGTCTCCCACAGCCATGAGGCTCCCCAGAAAGCACTACCCATGCCAAGCTTTTTGCCTGTGGAGAACAGCCACTGCACAGCCTGTCACTGCCTGTCACTGCCTGTCAGGGGGTATTAGTGGGTCTCTTAGAGAAGATGTTCAGTAAATCCACTACAAGGAAGTAATTTAATATAAAGCAAGTGAATTATTACAGGCCCTAAATTCTGAGACAGAATGTTTAGTAAGGCTTCCTGGATAAAGTCTTTCTATATATTCAGCCTAGTATGGTAGTCTGGAGAGTATTTCAACATGACATTAAAGCCCAAACTTAATTATTATTCAAAAGATTTTTTCCTTTGGTCAGTTTTCTAACTCTTTTTTTGTTGATATTAATATTGATAAGTTTCTAGAAGCAATTGCATTTGTGAGAATCAGAGCCAAAAAAGGAAGAAGAAAAGCATTAACATATCAGTCTTCAAAGTGTCATTTGTTACATGCTCTCCTTCTGTTAAGCATGGCCTTTCTTCCACCTCCATCTGCCTTTTAATGAATTTTAAAGTAAAAACCAAAAGAGAACAAAATTCAATCTTTTTTATTGCTTACTCTTTCAAAGTGCAATCCATTCAGATGGAGATTATTCTCTGGAAGAGCTGATAGAGTTTCCTGGGACAATTATAACACTAGTAGGAAGAGCATACTAGATATTCTACTAGGAAGCCGTCTATGTCAACAAAAAGGAGGTTATGATCTAATGTGATTTCTTCTCTCCCTTCCAGTCCGTAAGAAGTCCAGAAGAAGGAATGTACCCATAAAATCAGGATTTGGTTAATTATGTCCTACTTCAGCTAAGCAGTTTCATTCTCAGACATAAACATCTTCTCACAGGGTTATTTCTGTTCTGAAATCCTGATGCAGTGTTTCTGCTGCAATCAAGAGCTGATAAGAGTGCGCCTTTGCAGTGCACCAGCCAGGCACTACTCCATCTCAGAAATGAGTGCTGGCTTAGGAGAGAGATGAGCATAGCGCTCACTGTGAGACCGAGTCTGTGACACACAACAGAAGGAAGAGGGAACAACTAGGAGAGGAAACTGAAATTATGTCTACTTTCCTCACATGTGGTATTGAATAAAGCCAAATCAACAATCTTCTATATTTGGTTCCATAGTAGACATTGCATTTTCAAGGCTTAATGCCAAGTGCTTTTCCTCTGCATTTCTGTTTCCCTGCTGAGACATGATCAGCATACTCATGTAAAGTGCACAGCTCCACTTTCCTCCTAGCTTTGCACTAGATATTTGGAAGCTGGCAACCTAGAGTCATGGATGCAGAGAAGTATTGCTTCCAGGAAAAGTCTATGCACTTGACAGCCTTGACTGCTGCTGATTTCCTTTGTGAAGTTTTAATTAACAGCCTTTCATATATATCTACACATAGAGCACATAACTGGTATTAACCAGGCCCCCAGGGAGTCTGCACTTGGCATAATACATGGATATAATACCTGCAACATTTGGCATGACTTTCATCACAGCTGAGCTCCAAGGGGTCACAGTTCTTCCTCAGCCAGTACCTCCACTACATCTGCCATGTAAAACTAAAACTGGACTCTCTTCCATTAGAAACACATGGAGGTTTCCAAAACTTGTTTTCATCTTACACTGGGGCAAACAGTTGAGCACTTTTTTTTTTTTTTTTTTTGCTAGAACAATATACATACTGATACAATGATTTGTGATTTAACATTTCCTAAAGGCAAACTGAATTATTTTGTTTTCACATAAATTCGTCTTAAAAACTGATTCGTTACCTCAAAATAATCACAGTGTGAGTGAGCAACTGGGTGTGCACATTTTCAATCAGTTCTTCCTCCAGATACTTGTGGCTGCCTTTTATCCACCTCAAATACCTCAAGAGCAGGTCATTACACCAGTTTCTGGCTACCTCACACTTTTTAATAAATTGACCTTCACAGGTCCCACATTTATTAAGGAAGTGGTGCTATTGCTGCTGTACATATAGGGCAGAGGTATTTACTCAAGAATAGAGAAGAGCGTCTTTCAGGTGCAGGTATAATATTATCTCTCTGACATATCCCATATGCATTTTTAGCTCCAAATGTCAAATCATAGACTCAGACAATGAGAGACAACCTTGTTCTGGTTTAAGCTCATCTGGTAACTCAGTACCACGTAGCTGCTCACTTACCTTCCCTCTCCCCTCTCCCCAGGTGGGATGGGGAGAAGAATCAAAAGAACATAAACCCCATGGGTTGAGGTAAGAACAGTCCCATAATTAAAGTACAATATCCTACTACTAATAATATTCGTAATGATAAGGGAAATGACAAAGGGAGAGAATATAAAACTAAAATGGGAAAGGAAAGAAAATAGCAGAAGTGATACGCAATACAGTTGCTTACCACCCAATGACTGAAACCCAGCCTGACCCGAGCAGGGATTGGTCCTTTCTGGGTAACTTCCCTCAGTTTGTATACTGGGCATGACATGCTGTGGTATATAATACTCTTGGCATGTTTTGGGTCAGGTGTTCTGTCTCTGCTGTCTCCCAGCCCCTTGTTCCCCTCCTCACTGGCAGAGCATGAGACTGAAAAGTCCTTGATCAGGGTAAATGCTACTTGGAATCATAGAATAGTTTGGGTTGGAAGGGACTTCAACAGTCATCTACTCCAACCTCCCTGCAATGAGCAGGGGTGTCTTCAACCACATCAGGTTGCCCAGAACCACATCCAGCCTGGCCTTTTAGCAACAACTAAAACATTGGTGTGTTATCAACATTATTCTCAGACTAAAGCCAAAATACAGCACTGCACCAGCTACTAGGAATAAAATTAACTCTATCCCAGCCGAAACCAGGACAAACCTACATTCTGCTCCTTCTTCATCCTCTTTGCCTGCTGTGAGCTGCCAACCTGATTCCTCAGCTACACCTGCATGCACAACATAGCCCAGGCACAGAACTTAATTCCCTTCTTTGTCAGTCTTGAATAGACACTGACTCACCCAGAAACTGGGGACCTTAGAGGTGTCTGAACCTGTGGCAAATGTCACCAGTCCTCAAAGGCTCACACAGCAGCTGGAAGTCAGTGTGGCTGAGCTGTATACTCACCTCAGCTGTGCCTCATTGTTACTGATGGGGAAGTGAAGTGATGGTGCTGGAGGATGCATGAGTTCAGTTGCACTCAGCTCCCTAGAGGTGATATATCTTTGCACAGAATTGCAAAACAGAGTTATTTCACTGAGGGAAATGGCTGTAATGTTTCATTATACATATTACAAAAATGCACAATCATTTTCATGTTGTCCCACATTGCATGTGTAGCTATGCACTAATTTCTTTTCAATCTGGTGCCTAAATGGCATCATTTATGCATTTGTAGTGATTGTGCGGTGATTTACCACTCTATAGTAAGTATTGGTTGTTGTTGGTGAACTCCAGGTAGTAACTTCTTGTTTATCATGAAAATAGAAAAGTTTTCATCATCAAATTGTCAAAATCTGTAGGTTGTGACTCATGTCTGTGCCTTTCTTTTCTTATATGATCTCAGCAACTAGAATAAAAAGACTCAGAGAAGTTTCCCTGTTCTATTGAAGTTCTATTACTTTTCTCCCCAGGAGAATTAATTTCTATTTAACAGGTGGAAACATTTAGAAAATCCCACAGTGAAGTAAAAATAACGTAATTTCTGCCATTGACACAGAACCCCTCACAGCTTTCGCAGGAGGATTTGCCCTAAGGAAATACTGCTGCAGCAAGTGTAATTACAGCAGGGTAATACATACTGGAGACCCAAGTTATAGCAGCTTTATCAGAGATGATCTTATACCACTAAATCTGTTTTACTGCACGTTTTACTAAAGATTTTCTTTAGGAACTGAGGAGATCGTGACAAGGCTTCTATCAACTATGACAAATTCAATAGATTAATATTGACTGCACAGTTCTAATATCCTGGGGGATTGAAATGTGTTCTTTAATATTTTCCAGGTTTCCCTTCTTTTCCTGCCCATTTTTTGTAAGACTCAAACTAAACTAGTCCATCTTATCATCCATTTGCTCATCCTTATTGACACCGTGCTGCTTTTTTGCAGCTGATGGAAGTGGAGGGTACTCTTTTGCTGTGAGTTATGGTGTCCGTTTTCAGTCTTATCTTTTACCTGGGATACTGCAGAATTATTCACCATTCCCTTCTGCCCAAGCCCTACATAATATCTGGGGCTCGTTTCCCTTGTTGTCCTCCCAAGAACACAGTGGAGTCATAAAACGGTAACTTCCATCTGCTCTTCACCACATGCTTTTCCAGTTTCTAGCACCTTCATTTTACCATGCTCCTGCAAGGATGAGCCACCTTTCCTCACCTGCTTGAAGCAAAACTGTAGATAATCCACAATAATGGACCTGCAGTTTCTGTAGAGATAATTGTATTTTATATATAAACATTTGGAGCAGCAAAATGTAAATCCCTTCCAGAAGGAAGGTGGCAAGAGCCATGTTCTGCATGCATGTAGGTGTATGTGTGTTTCTTTCCTGCTCCCTTCAGCACCACAGCAATGCCAGGGCACCTTCCCTCTCCATGCAAAAACACAGTAGAAGCCCTCTCCTTTCCTTGTGCCATGCATGGGCCCAAGCAGACCTTTGATATTAGATTCCTTATACTTCATCCTGTCTCCAGTTCTGCTGCATTGCAGACTTTTTGATTGCAACTATAGAAATGCTTTGTAAGAGTTTTAACCAAAGGTTTTCCGTGGTCAGGTGTGGCTTCAGGTTGGTTTCAGCTGATCTGCTGGGTGTTAGGGGCTGTTTCATTACAAGAAAGAACTGAATAGCATCTTTCCTTTCCTCCAGCTGTACATTTGCGAGTCTACCCCTGCAGCCTCTAGCTGCCCCTGCTACCCACACAGCTGGGGTCCAGCTCTGAGAGGCAGTGCAAGACAGAGGTTGAAGGCAAGTGAAGCAGCAGTGCCCTGAGCTCCTAAGAGGTACCTGCTTCTCCTGTCCTGTGCCTTACTTCTGCCTTGGGCTGCTGTGGGCTGGATCCCACTGACAGCAGCTCCCGATGCTCCCTGGCAGGCCAAGGGAGATGGATGGTGTGTAGGGGACAAAGAAAGGAGAGCTGCATCCTATCAAAACTCTGTATAACAGCTTCTGAAATATTTTCTCTGCTACTTTACGCCATACCTCTGGTCTCAGAAATACCTAGCTGAGTCTTGCAGCTATAGGGACGAAGCATTCTTTAAGAATGCACATTTTTCTAATTCCAAGTTGTGGTAGTAATCAGAATCCAGGTTTTCCCTATCAAGGTAGAAAAAAAATACTAATTACCTGTCCGTTACTGTGTTAGGCACAGGATGAAACTCTAGGAGACATTTACTTTCCACACAGCGCCCAGCTGACCATTGGCAGAGAGCACTGAAGAGTACTCCTAGAATTCCAAGTTATAGTCCTCAAGGCAATGAAAGGAGATTGGTAAAATGTTCGGTATTGCTGAGGATGACAAGAGAGAGTAAAGAAGAACTGGTTACTATTGAATAACCGTTTCGGAGCTGCTACCTCTTCCTAAATACCTCTTTGGCTAGTGCATTGAAGGATATTAGTGTATTGAGGCTGATTTGGATGACAACTTGCACTGGGATCCTTTACTTGTCTCTGAAATTCAACAAGACAGAATAGATTAGGAAATGAGGCTTCTTTTCCTTATGTTCTTCCTGCTAATTATGATGGTCTGTGTAAAAGCACTGCCCAGTCAAAGTTCAGGGCCCAGCTGTGCTAAAGCTTTGTAAAAAGATGTTCAAAATTTTCTCTTCCTTCCAGTGGAGAGGGTTGGGTTTTTTCCTCCAGGTGCAATGGTTCATTATGATACAGATGATCAAAGAAGAGCTGGCTGTCTTGGAAAAGGAAAACAGGTATCAGGGTCCCTAATCATGTAGTTCATGAGGGAAAATAAATGGTGGACTTTTTTCATTAGTCTTCTTCCAATTTTAAATCAGTGAGTTTATCTACTTTAACAAAAATCAGAATGGCTGTTCACGTTGGAGATCAAGGGCTTGACTTGCCCCGTATCCTGTCTCCAGCTACAAGTAAATGCCAGAGAAGAGTGGGGACAGGAAAGGAGGAGTTAGTGCTTTGAGTAATCTCCTGTACTGACTCATCCACAGTGGACCCCTCCTGTACATGCATTTGTCCAGCCTCTCCTTAAACCTATGCGAACTTTTTGCATTTACAGCTTCCTTTGGCAGCAAACGTCCCAAGCCTATCATAATTGCACAAACAACTATTTCTAGCTTTATTTTGCACCAAGTTCGTGTTAGCTGCATTTATAGGCTCCTAGTTCTTCTGATGAAAGAAACAGTTGCTCCTTCACCCTGTGCCATCATGGTTTTGTACATCCACGTCATTTCCGCTTATTCATATTTGTATCTTTTCAGAGGGATGATCTTGGTCTGCTTGTTCCTTCAGCTGAAACTATGGGAGCCTTTCCCAGATTCAGTCCTCCATAATAACCTTCCCTGAACCTCTCCCTACAACAGAACATCATTTTAGGGATTAATCAACTTGGAACTGCACACAGTATTCAAGGAAAATTAAGTCAGTTTCCCCTGGGGTTGAACTAGAATACAACTGTCGTTCTTTTGCTTATCCATATAGTGAAAGCTGGCCCATCTACCTTCAAAGCAATTTACGTTTTACAGTGTTACTTCTGCTTCAGTGCCACCCTGTAAGATGGTGGGAACTTCAAAATGCAAAGTGTCCTCTATTCCTCTTCAAGTCCTACAACTCCAACTAGTTTCTCTTTATGCTATGAGAAAATTTTGTTCCCTTCTTTTTATATTGTGGGATTTTTTGCAGTGTGTGGGGGCATCTTAGTTTTCTTCTTAATGAAATTTCGCTAGCCCTGCAAGTAGTGAGAGACACAACTATGCATTATTTTAATATCTTTCCCTGTGCACTGATGATGCCTCTCTATAGAAAGCTGATCTTCCTGTTGTGACCTTATAATAGACAAAGTATGTCTTGGCAGACTGGGGAGCGGTTAGGATCTTAATTAAAACCAGTAAATTTAAAGTTTTAATAGTAGATGGAGGAAATGATGAAGTTTACCAAATCTTCTCTCCAAACTTTAATTTTTCATTTGAATTTGCAGGTTGCAATATCACTGAATATAATTCTTGGCTATAATGTGCTTTATTAAACCATACAAGCAGGTTTGTCCCAGTGGGCTAATCTGCTTGGTAAGAAAAATTGAGCTGATTAAATGATGCCCATTTCATCCTCATTAGAAAGCTCTTTCAGTATAATAAAGCACAGCTATGTCACGGCTTCTGGCTATTTGCAACACTCATTATTATCCTTATTACACCTCTTCATAATTTGTCTCAGGCATTTACTGACGTATATTAATGCATGTGTTCTGATTGCAAAGCATCCATCTCAGGCTTTTACAGCCCATACAGTCTCAAGCAGGGTACCTAAACCCATATGTCAGGCATCTGACCTTAATCTGTATGTCAGCGAAAAGGCACTTACCAGCTGACATTTCAACAATCCCTGTGCTCAAAGTGCCTTTCTAGTGCAGCTATGCTGCCATATGAAATGTTCCTGGATGCAGGCACAGGTCTCTCTTGGTAAAAAAACAGCTTGGATATTTTTGCACTTATGGTTTCTTATGGTCCTTCAGGGTGATATGAGCTGGTCTAAAACTACTTTAGATCACTTTTGCTGGTTAATTGAGCCTCCATTAGAGTGTGAGTTGACATCCATAATATTATGATATTACTCAGAATCTGAAAAGCATACAGTTATGCCTTAGGGGTCCCGAACACACATCTAACTGATAATGTCTCATTTCAGGTACTGAGCCATTTTCCCCTATTCAAAGGGTGCTGTGTTTGTAGGGTTTCTTTGGTGTTGGCTTTTTTTTTTTTTTTTAATTTAATTTTTAATTATTCTTTATTTCCAGGTATGACTGGAGCTTTCCTTGCCAAGTCTTATGACAACTCTTCTCATCTTACTCTCTCCTTCCTTCTCTTTCTCTTTTCGCTGGGAAGCTTCTCACTTTACTGTAGTTAACAGGTTTTGCTCCTCACCTTAGAAGACCTTCTCCTTTCCCTTTACAAGCTTGTCCTTCACCTCTGCTATGAGATTTCTTTCTTTTGGGGTTTATTATTTAGTTTTGTATTTGAACTGCACAATGTGATTGCGAGGCCCGTTGTCCAGAAGAAAGGCTGTGAGCAGAATGTGGAAGGTAACGTGGAGTTATCTGTGATTGTTTGCTAGTTCCAGAAACAGCTATGCTTCAAAACAGAAGGGTTTTGTTAGAAAATTAGCCCAGAAATAGATACAAGCAATTATTGTGCACACACATGTGTGTGCTCAGAGAAGAAGGTAACTGGATAGAAAGTGATGTAAATAAGAAATAAGAATTCCCAAAAATTAGTAAGAAAAAGAAATCTGAACATGAATGAATCAAAAACCAGTTGATGTAAGAGCAAAAGAGAGACATTCTTTAAACATAGCAGGAACAAAAGGAAAATTATCTTGGTTCATTATTAACAGTATTAAATTAACATGAAATAAGTGTCTTTTTAGTGAGGTCTTAATAAGACTCAGGTACTGGCCTTGTTAATCTTAACTGTTTTATCAATTATCTAGAAGAAACTATGCCTTTATTGCTGATATGCCCTTCTTGCACAAATATATAGTCCTGATGCATGACTAAAAAAAATTTTAAAAAGCACAGTTGTTGGAGGTCTGGATTGCTTAAAAAGGACGGCAAAAATGACCTGTTTGTGTTTTGCTGTGGGCAAGTAGAAGCAATATTTCAGCATAAAAGGAATGTAGAATTGTGAGATTTACATGGGGAAGTCATACAAGTTCTGAAAACCAGGTTGAGTGGGGGCCACGTCCATAGGTGGGGTACTGACACACACATTGGGTGTAGAAAAAAAAGACGTACCAAGCAGAACTCAAAAAAACGTATTGGACATTAGTGCAATTTCTGCTAGGCATCTACACTTCAAGAGAAATGCTGAGAAACTGAACAAAACTCAGAGAAAAAAGCCCTGAGAATGATTAAAGGATTGAAAGATATGCCTTCTAGCGAGACACGCAAAGTGTCAATATATTTGGATTATCAAAGAGAAGGTTAAGGGAAAGTCTGGTTTTAGTTCAGAAGTATCTACAAAGGGAAGAAAATGTTGCTAATGGAGGATCTTCAGAATAGCCTGAAAAAAACCCACGGCTGAAAGTTGAGGTAAAAGAAATTCACACTAGAAATAAACTGGAAGTTTTATCAGGGGAGATAATTAAACCCGAAATACCACACAGAGAAGTTAAATCAGCACTAAAAATTTCTTTCTAAAAAGTTATATCTCTATTAACTGACACCGGATGGAGAGAAGCAAGAAACAGTAACACATTCTTGGAAGTGCTTTATATTGTAGAAAGTCAGACTAGAGGGTCACAATAAACGCTGGTGGTTTTAAAAATCAGTAAAAAGTTTTTAATTAATTAAATATTTATATATATTGCACACTGTTTATGGAAGTGCTACGTTTTTAGGATTGGATAACAACCTTCTAAAGTTCTCAAAAAAGAAGGCGTTTTATGTTTACAGTGTTTCCATCACAATCCCCCAAATTTCTTAGTCACTAATTCTTCTTTAAGAAAAAGCAGAATCTTAATGATTTTTCCATTTTTAACATGTCTTCCTATCTTATTCTACCATCCAGCAGATTGTTTCAGGGAGAAGAAGGGAGGTGAGTTAATAATGACACCACATATTGTTATCTAAAGTCTCTATTGAAATTGGAACATGTTTTATCTGTGGGTAGGTTTTTTTGTTTGTTTGGGTTTTTTTTTTCCATATTGAACATAAGTTATTATGAAGTATGCCTACCAGTTGCTCATTATGATGAGCCCTGACCTGGAACCTTGCTGAAAGCATTAAGGGATGTAATGACACTGCAAATGTGTGTGATGGGTTCCAGGAATTACCCATCACACAGAGGGCAAAAATTGGAGATAGCGGTGCAAGACTTTTGTAGTTCTGCCTGTTACAGAGCAGGAAAGTAATCTGGCTTTAAAATGACAGCTCAGCCAGAGGATAATTGTACTCCTTAATATACAGAAACAGAGCACTTTGCCTGGAAAGAGAAGATTTTGTAACAGTTTAAGTGATAGCGATTTTGAGTGACTTAGGGAGTTGCAAGGATATCCATAAGAGCTACTGCAAACTTGGCATCAGCTGTGGGGGGGCTGATGGATGAAAACTAGTGATGGAGATTTGTGGCTCATTGCTATGTGTTTGCCTTAAAAGGCAGGAAAATTCCTCCAGACTGTAAGAACTAATATTATGCTAATATTCCTACTATGAGCAGAATGACCCAGGTAATTATACATGGGCTGTGTCTAATATCAATATGGAAGCTGTATGGGATTCATTTGTTAACGAAATAAACGTTGACAGCATAATTAATACCAGTAAAGCATAGAAAATAGATCTGCTCAAACACAAGTAATTTCCTGTTTTGAAAAGTTTACAAATTTAGTTGATAAAGATAACCACTTAATTGTAATACATCCGGACTCCTTACTAACAGACACTACTATGATAAAAAAAATATATGGAGTGCACTGTCAGTAAAAAGCATTTTAGAACGGACTCTGTGTTGTCTAGCAGTCAAATTTTAAGCATTAATTTTCAGTGGGGAATCACTGGCAAAGATTCTGCAAGTGTTGCCAGTAGACTGAATGCCACCAAAAGTTTTGTGAAGATCTAGAAATAATCCTGAGCTCATCCTGACAGGAACTTTGGATGATGCTGGTAAAGTGATAAATATTGATGAAGACTAGACAGTCTTTTGAGATATCTGAATAATTCAATATGATAGCCCATTCGTACAGAAAATATTTTCATATAGCCAATACATCCTAATATACGGGAACAGAAACTTCAGCCCATACCAAAAGAATGGGTATTTATCAGTAAATCACAGACTCCTGAAAACCATTTGAGATTAATAAGAGTGGAAAGGGGAGTGAAGAAAAATAGGAATCTTGTTGGTAGTAAGATAGGACACTGAGCAGGGGCAAAGTGATTCTTTACCTTCAGGGACAGGTGAGACTGCTACAGAACTGTTCCTCATATTTTTAATAGCAACATGTTTTGGAACAATGTTGAAATATTAGAGATTGTGCATAAGGGATTCACGGAAATGATCTGAGAGTGGGAGCAAATGCTTCTCGGTGAAGAGATTTTCAGTATTTTCACACTCTAGTTACTGTGCCGAGCTTTGTGTCACTGTTCCCATTGCTTGACCTAATTCTTCAAAAGGTCGCTTTGTGTAGTGTATCAGAAGGGAGATTGAGAGGCAAATTAACTGCAAGATGTGCATCCCTTAATAGGAAAAAATACTAGAGATTTGTCTTCAGCCAATCTGGGAAAGTCATGCAAGGAACCAAGGCAGATAAATTTAAATGACATAGATTTTTAATAACGAGTTATTAGTGGCCATTGCTAAAAATTCTCAGTGGTGGTTTTTCTCTCTCCCACTGTATTCACATCAGGTCTGAATGCATTTAGGAAAGTCATGATATTCAAAATGAGATACTGGGCTTACTGTAAAGGGCAGTGGGAAGAGAATGTTTAGCCTGGTTATACAGGAGGCCGCTCTAACAATTAAATGCTCTCTTTGGCCTCAAATTTTGTACAGTACTGCCACTGGTTTAAGCTATTTGAAAAAGGAGCGATCTGGATGAAGTATCAGAGAAATTGTATTTTCCACGATTGGCTAATGAGGATATAAAATTCCCCTGATCATTCCCTTGCGTTGACAGACTGTTATGTCTAGCAGTTATTTTTGAACTCTCACTAATAGATAAGAAAAGATATAGAGGATTAATCAGAGGAAATTCAGGAGGCTCTTATTATTTCCTCTTCTCTTTATTCCCATAGCAATGACAAAGATGAAGTATCCTCTATAAAAATGCCAGAACTGCTAAATCAGGACTCATGTGAATGCATTTGCTTTTACTGCTGCCCTTGTGATTCTCCTGCTGTTTATGTGGCTTTTATAATTGAAGTGATATTGTTGAAATCATATCTAGCACAAGAGCTCTATATTTATTCTTCCTCCCCATGACTTTGTTCTTAGATTTCTCTGATAAATGATGTGAAGCAGTACGTTATCTTCCAGCTATGCAAACACTCATTCTTCCACACCTCCCCAGATGCAGCCATTCACACTATCCATAGAACTCTGATCTATTGTCTTCGCTTGTCTGTGTCATTAAAAGGAGAAGATGCAGCCCCCAACTCAGTGGGAGGAGCTCTGCAAATATAAGCACATCAAATGACACACAAGATTTTATAACAAAACAGAAAGTGCTAATAGAGACTTAACAGCCTCTACCACACTCTTCTTCTCCATCTGCACCCCATGAAATCTGTGACTGATTACATAGAACTTTCTTTCTCAGCTCTGCAGAATCTTTGCCACCAAGGCATTAATGTGTTCAGTCCATTTATTCTGAAGTACAGCATCATAGGTTGCATAAGTTCAAAATACACTGAACTTGTGGAGCATTTTCCTCAAATATCTGTCTCCGTGTTTTCATATCCAATTTCTTCACCTTTTCTCACTTACTGAAGGATGTGGGAATGCACTGCTAGCTCAACCTCCCCATTCACCTGACATTTTGCAGTCTCATACAGGAAGGAGAATTAAGAACACTTACTCATGGTCACACAGCATGTCCACACCAGGTTCAGGTAAGCCCAAATTCTTCACTCCCCAAAATGTCAGACATGACAGGTACAGGGTCTACTATATACTTTCTTCTCATCTTACTTTCCCACTTAGGTGTTTCACACAGCTCAGCAGGCAAGAAGTTTTATTCTGAAATTCAAGTGAACTTCAGCACCAGTGTGTCCTTTTGCATTTTTGTCATCGTCTTTTTATATTTGATTTTGACTCCAGTGTGAAGTGGTACAGGATTTGATAGGTTAGTATAAACATGAATAAGATAGCAAGAAATGAAGGTTCATAGGAAGACCAAATGCCCTCAATTTCCATTGAAATCAGTGATTCTCAGTGTCTCACCATAGAGGGTTCTGTGTTTTTACACTACATGCCTTAGAATATTATCCAAAATGTCAGTTTAATCTTGGGGTAGCAATGAATGATAGCTTAGCTCAGAATTTGTATTTCATGCTGCACTGAAGCCAGGCTTCAGTTTACTAGATAATGGAGAATGGCAAACATAAGAAAATTCTAACTTTCTGACATAAATAAAGGTTTGTAAAAAGGCTGTCAGGAGGAGTTTTCACATTGTTTCTGTTAATACACAATCTGTTTTGTTTAGTTTGTTCTGCACTTGCTTTTTCGTTAGAATTGTATCTTATTAAAGTGGTGCAGAAATATGAACTGCAGAAGATATTTAACAGACCTGGTAACTGAAGTTACAGTGTTGGAATTAAACTAAATATATATATATATAGTACTTTATCAGAACCACAAATTGCCAAATGTGGTAGCATTTTCAAGAGCCACACTCAGATATCAGTATCATGCTGAGCTGATTTTCCTTGGCACATCAATTTTCATTTTG
The DNA here is from genome assembly GCA_026283785.1 of Coracopsis vasa. Classification (NCBI taxonomy): domain Eukaryota; kingdom Metazoa; phylum Chordata; class Aves; order Psittaciformes; family Psittacidae; genus Coracopsis; species Coracopsis vasa. The sequence goes on along the minus strand of JANHGB010046031.1, from coordinate 23,076 downwards.
GATAAAAGAAATTTGATCTTTAATCATTGGATCCGTTGTACCACTGACAATTAATGATACTTTGAAAGAGGCTGTACATTTCAAAATCCACCAGAATATGTCTGATTTGTAGCACAGCAGGAAAGGAAAATTTAACTATTGCAAAAGTGTGTCTCCATTAGTCTCAATAACAGAAACGCAACAATATCTTGAACACTTTTAGGGTTTGAAGTACATAATAAATGGCTCCTGGGCAGTTTTTATCACAAGGAGAATAAAGTGCTTGCGAATAAAAACTAGAAAAACAGATTTTTCCTGGTCTTTCTCCATGAGCCAAACACTTACCAGTGCTCTGTGATTGTGATGAGGACATAGTGCTTTGATAAATGTTGTCTTTTGGATGAGATATGTGAGTCCTGATCAGCTGTATACAGGACCGATCAGAGAAGTTAAAGGGAGAGTTATTAGCCAGAAAACCAGGATAAAATCCTTCATGGGTAATTTCTTGGCATTTAGTAACACCTTAGGAAATGAAGTTGCCGTTCTTCACTTTCTGTTATAAATAATAAGCTACCTTTGCAAATTGTTGGTGTGGAGCTGAACTATGTTCCTCCAGGGTAATACTGCTTTTGAAAAGGTCCCTTGTATAAAGGCAGCCTTACATTTAATGTATTTACCATTTGCCATTGAGTTTGTTACTGCTGTAACAGCAGGTTGTGTTAACCAGAAGTGTTTAGGTGTGCTTGGGATCAATCAGTGATGTGCCTACCCGGTTCCAGGGTTTCACTCAGCGCAGAGCAGGGGCTGCACTGTCCCCACAGCATTTGCACACTCGCTGTGCAAAGGTGACAGTGAATGCAGGAATGAACACAGAAAACAAACTCTATGAGGAAGGAAATGTCATATTAGATCTTTATTAGGCCTGGCTTTTGATAGGAAAGGACCATGAAAAAATCACATGAGAAATAATGAAAGCGTGACACTGAAGGAAAGGGAAGCAAGTGCGGGCTTGGGAGTGGGAGAGGGTAAGGAGAAGCAGTGAATGTGAAGCAATTGGGACATTTGAGATGGAGAGGTTGCACTAAAGACAGAGCAAAATTGCACAGTATTCTCTGAATGGCCATTGATTTCCCTTCTGCTCACAGTGGTGATTTTGCAAGTGCTGTTACTACTTTGTCCAACTGTAAAAAGCTCAAAATTAAACTCTTAAAAGCATACCTTTACAGTATAGTTTCTAAGACATTTTTGGAGCATTTAAATTGAAAAGTGCTACATTAAAACTAGGTTATTAGCAGTAATTACATGTTACAGTCTTGAAAACCTCTGATGCCTTCATTCCTATCATCACAGCTTTTTATATCACGAGGTTTTTATTCATTTAATTGTAGCCTTACGTTAAACTTGTCCTGCATTTTATCTAGCTTTGGTTTCTGGAACAATAGTTTATCCTTTCAACTATGTAACTTTCGAGTTCCTCTGTAGCATGAGAGAAAGATGAAGATGCTGAGTTGATTCACAGTAATTATATTGTTCCATTGTAAAGAATCACAGAGTACTCTCCTTGAGTTGCTTAATAAAGACTTAGCTGTAATTAAGCATTAGTAAGACCCATTAAAACATTAGTCTACCTGGAAAGTTTGTATCCTCACAAAAATTCATTGTTCTCCACTTTGATCATTGTTATATTAGATGATTTTAATGCAAATTAACTAGATTTTCTTTCTGAAATACTATCCTCTTTTAAGCTTTCCATGATTAGCTACAACTTTCAAGTTGAATTCAGCGTAGCCCTTTCTCTCTGCAGCTCAGTGTAATTCAAAACTGCCTCCTCACTTAGCAGCTTTCACTGAGCTCTGAAATTTGGACATCATTTTATATCTTCCCTTGGATATCCAATCATGGGCTTAACTAAGGAAAACCAAAACTCCTTGTCTTCCCTGTCAAATTCTCAAACTCTCTCACTCTCTGCTACTGCTGCCACTGCCGCCACTGCCACTGTCCCTGTGCTGCCCTGAACACTATGTGGGATTTATTTTCCTCCTTTCTCCAAACATCAAGGCCACATTTAAATCCAGCAGAAATTACTTCTGAAGCATATTATCATTGATCCTTTGCACACTGCCCTTCAGACCCTCCTCACCTCCCATAGCAGCGAAGCCTACTGTAACACATTGGCTTCCTTTGCCAGTATTACTCCTTTCAAACCATTAAAAGATAAGAGAAAACAGCGTGTTCCCGACCCAGCAGCCCAGCTCCCCCACCCTGCTGAAGGTCTTCACAAGTTCACCTTTTCTGCTGCTGAACCTGAGAGCTCACACCTCCCGGCCGAGGCTCCGCAGTTTCACCTTGTTCCGCTCTTCTGATTTTGTTTCAGAACATGTCACCCTTCCACCTTTTGTTATGCTACCAGCTTTGAAGGTTTCCTTCTCTGCCTCACTCACAGGAGACTGTAATCTTCTTTGTACACGGCTTCTAGTACTGCACTCACCCTGCGGTGAGGTCGTGATCCTGTTTAAAACCCTCCTCAAGACATCACTGCCTTCTGCAGCTTACATGTATGGTCTCCAAGGAATTAGTCATCCGTTAATAGCCAAGACACACTGAAACTGATATTCTTGATGTTGTCTTATGCTATATTTACAGAATCAGAGTTAGTGACTCTTTAGAAACACAGAGCTGTGTTTTGTGCAACCGCAGCATCGTGGCTATTCATCTCATCACTGTGCTCATTTTCCAGCTGGTTTTTCATTCTCACAACTTGTTTTGAATGCCATTTTAAGCTCTTTGGGGTATAGACAACGTCCTCCCATTTATCCATAGACTTTCCAATTCCAAGGGACCATGTTCCCCATTGAAGTAAGTCTTTGGGTGCCATCACATCTCAAGTTAAATCGAGGAACAACAGTAACAGTGATTATGTTTCAGAGTAACAAAAAAAATCAAAATTAATAGTAGCAAATAGGACTGAACTCTGAAGCATGTTTCTGGACAAACAGAAATAAAGCCATTTCCTAGTTTTCTTATTAAATATAAAATGGTAGAAACGGGAGAAGCAGCTAACACTGAAAGATCTCAAGAGGATTTTTTATCACTAGGGCCAAACGGCAGGTTGCCTTCCTAACCTTGTTGAAGATTTAACATCAATCAAGTTACAGTAAAAAACAACTATGCATTATCAAACACATCAATAAATATCAAGCACAAGGATTTTGGCACAGCACCTGTACAATTTATTTTAAATAATTCTTATTTCTTTAGTTTTGCCTTTTCACAGAGCTGCTCTAGTCCCTGGATGAACAGTCGTGAACAATTTCCCAGGCACATTATGCCTTATTCTTAAAAACTAATCCCTATGCTTTTTCTTATAATGATTTTGCATGTAAATGGTAAACAGGGATTTCCAACTGCTGCCTGTGATTAAGCAAAGCACAATTTACAGGGAAATGTGTCTTTTGTTAGAGAAACAGTTGTAGTTGAATTAAAATTAGCTGGACAAGCTGACAAGCTGTTGTAAGTTCTTTTTCAGGTGATTAGAGGTTGGAGGATTCAGGGAGCCCTGAAAGGAGAACCTGGCTAGCAAACAGCTTTGGAGAGGGTTTAGCGAGGGGGGGAGCAGACTCTGGAGGTCTTATGGAAAGGAGCTGATGTTTGTTCTTCCCATCAGAACAATGAGCTCCTAAACCTCCTTAATCTCCCTAGGTTCAGACGCTGCTTTGTGAGCTTTACATTTTTGCTATAGCCCAGTGACAATTGCTGATAGTAGCTGCTCAGCTTTAATAAGGTTTGACCTTATTTTATTTTTTTTTTTGCAGATGAAATCTGTAGCCAATGTAATTTTAAAATCCTAGGGCAATTTACACCAGTGTCACAGCACACTCCAGGAAATAACATCCTTACTAACCAAAAGCCAACAGAACGCAATTATGTAGGACAACTAAAATTATAACTTGAAGGCAATCCAGAGTGTAGTCACAGTGGAGTCTTCTTTATGGAAAACTATTGTCTTGGTAGGCTCTGCTCAGGAATCTGCAATTTTTCAACCATGTCCCATCACTTGTTATCGGGTGAGATGTTTAATCTCACCTGATAAAGAAGTGATAACTGTAAAAAGACAGCAAAATTATTAGCCGATCGTAATTTCCTAGTGACAACAGTGTGTTCGTTCTTTTTTTTACCAGACTGTGCATACTGAGTGGAAATATATTGTGCAATAGTAATGGGAGGTAAGGAGCAACTATTTTATAGTATTACTTTTAGAATCCCCCTTACTCAACATTTGCTGACATTGCATTATCTCCCATAAATGTACTGCATGTATTTATAATAAAAGCAAAACTTAAAGAAGATAAATTACTGGTGTCCATGTTAAAGAAGTACCTTTTTTGGCATCATCAGAAAAAGGAGTAGTGATGTCAGTACCCCCTTTTATACAAATGTGTGGGCTAGAATTCATCTTTAAATGCTGGCAACTGTGGTACCTCAGCTGGGATGCAGTAGTTGCATTCTTTCAAATGTAGTGAGTGAAGCATCAAGCCCACAAAGTGACTCGGGACCTGGCTGAGCCAGAGCTGCCCACCAGGGCCACCTCATCCCTCTGTACCAATGTGGACAGAGGCACCTATTCCCATACATAAGTCTTGCTCAGCATTTCACACAGTCCTCTGTTGAGGAGTTCCTACAATTCTCAACACAGCTGTCGGGGAATACTGTGCTGGTTATTGCTGGTTGTTATAGGATAAATGCAGTAAGTGGCTCAATGGTGCAAAACCAGGAAATGTTCTTGCCTTCTCTAGCTTGAGACTTTCACAGCCTAACTAGCAAAACAGGACACATTTACATTTCCCAAAGAAATCCCTTTGCTGCTTGTGTCGGAGGCTGTTTCATCTCAGCCATGGAAGTGTTACAGACTCAGCTGGGAAAAGTATCCTAGTTTCAGCTGTGATAGAGTTAATTTTATTCCCAGTAGCTGATGCAGTGCTGTCTTTTGGCTTTAGTCTGAGAACAAAGCTGATAACACACCCATGTTTTAGTTGTTGGTAAGTAGCACTTACTCCATCAAGGACTTTTCAGTCTCATGCTCTGCCAGTGAGGAGGGGAAGACGGGAGGAATCAGAGACAGGACACCTGACCCAAACTAGCCAAAGGGGTATTCCATACCACAGCACCTCATGCCCAGTATGTAAACTGGGGGGAGTTACCCACAAGGGCAGATTGCTGCTCGAATCGGACTGGTTATCAGTCAGAGGGTGGTGAGCAACTGTATTGTGCATCACCTGTGTTTTCTTAGGGGCGGGGTTTACTGCTTCCTCTTTCTCTTTATTTCCTATTATTATCATACTTTACTTTTACTTCAATAATTGAACAGCTCTGATCTCAACCCAGAGCTTTTTACATTTTTCTGATCCCCCCCATCCCACTGGGGAGTGGGGAGGAGTGAGTGAGCAGCTGCTTGGTACTTAGTTGCTAGGTGGGCTTAAAGCATGACAGAGTTACAAAAACCTCTCCCACAAGTCCAAACTCTTTGACGAGCTCTCTGTCCTTGCTGCACTACAGGACTGCTGGCCAACCTTGAGGAGTACAAGGATTGCCCACACTGTTTGCTGGGGGGTATACAAAAGGAAACTCCGTGTTTTATTGCTGTACAGGTGTAGATGTAATTGAGATAGGAAGATTTCTCTCCAGGGATAACTTTGTTCCAACACTGATTATTTAGCTGCATGCTGTCCGTCCGGCTGCTGTTGCCTCAGCCAAACCCTAAGCAAGGAAGAAAGATGATGTTTTGTCTTTTCTATCCAAGGTGGACAAAACCAAATCACCCTGCCCAACATTTCCTTCTGCTGCATTTTCTTGTAGTTGAATGGTGCAGATTAGCCCTGCAAAATGCATGGAGTTACTCTAAGAGGAATAAAAAGGGTATCTGGCTTGGTCAAGATATTTTGCTTGCCCTGTGCACTCCACTTAGAGAAAACAGCAGAAGCTGATGAAGAGACCTGTGTGGGCTTGGATCTCTTTGCGTGAACCGTGTATAATGGGAAGAAAAAGAACAAAGAACAAGCCTGTGGAAGCTGCAAGGGCTGCTGAACCGTGCAGTGGCTGAGGCAGTGAGGGGCTGCCCAGATGCAGAGCTGCTGCATGCATCCTGCCCAAATCTGTGTTGGGTGGTTGGGCCTTGCAGAAGCCAGCAGTGATGTGGTCTTATTCTTCCTGCATCCCAGCAGTGGGTAAACCCATTTGCCATGTGCCTCCCAATTTATTTTTATTACTACTTTGGGACTGGGAATGTTTCTGACCCTGTGTTTGTGTTGTGCTTCTCTTTGTATAGGGCTCTCTCTCCTTTTAGCTGTCCCTGGAGATATTATACTTTTAAAACACACCGTAAAAAGACAGAAATAGGTTGTTTGTGGTTTTTTTCTCACATAGCAGGAGAAAAAAATGGCAGATGTTAAATACTAAAAGTAAAGCAGAAGGCTGCTTGTCATTCTTTCTATGTATTTCATTTTAGACTAGATTTGTAATTTATAATAAAGCAGTAAAGTTTTATGAATTCTGGTATTTTTGTTTCACTTCCTATTCAAACCTCTGAAATAGGATTAGTAAAAAGAGAAGCAACAATGACAATAATTCATACAAGTGCTAGCAATGGAGCACAGGGAAGCAGTTTGAAACTGTACATCCAGCTGTGCAAAACTGTTGAGGTTTCTGCTACTGTCTCAAATTGGTCCTAGTTGTAGGACTAAATTCACAGAGCAGACCTGGATGCCAATCCTGGTTTTCTAAACAATTTAAGTTTATTTCCTCTGCTCTTTTCATCTTTCAACTAACTTCAGTCAGCCTTGCGGTCTCCTATTGTTCTCCCCTCCTACCCACCTAGGACCCTCTGTCCTGCTGCCCAAAACCTTTCTGTCTCTGCTTTCAGGTCTTTCAAACTGCTTTGGAAAATCCCTTTCCACATGCTGTCAAATAACTGTCTTAGGGGCAGCTCTTGCCCTTGTCTCCTCCACCCTTTTATCTCATAATCACCATCACTCACTACATCATGCCAAATATGTATTTAGCTCTTCTTGGCAGGATCTGTGTCCTTACATGTTTGTTAGAGGTGTGTAGCTTGAAAAATAAAGCAGAAAACCATGCTAATCTATTAAGGCATGATTTTTAGAGAACTGAGGGTGGAAATTTCCCAATGCCTCTGTTGATTTTTTGTGGGTGACTCCTAACCATGAATCTCCTACAGATCTCCAGTGGATCTCACTCTGGGTCAGCCCACAGGAAATCTGCGTTGTGGACAGAAGAGCTGTGGCTCTGGGTGCTAGGCAGGAGCCAGTCCCACATCAGGGAATCAATCTGGGGAAAAGCAGCTCTTGAAAACTACTTTTGAGACAACCAAGGGTGTGGGATTTCCTTCGGGTAGTGACACAGCAAGGCAGGGTGCCTCCAGCCAAGACTCTCACTGCTGCTGAGTCATCCCCCAGGTATAATCACAGAGCTCTGGCAAATCTGGAGTAGGATCTATTCTGGCAGAAACAAAGCACTGACCTTGCAAAAGAAGTCTTGTTTATACAGTGAGTGTGAAGATGGAACCTTGCTGAATACAGGGGCAAAGAAAAGGAGGACGTGCTGGACAGCAGCTTTGGAGGCACCTATGCTGACAAAGCAGCTAAAAAACACTTAAAAGGCTTAACAGCAAAAAGGTGAAGAGAGTTTAATCAACAGACCCAAAACCATTAAGTGACCCAGACCCAAACACAGGGCTTTGTTTATTTGTAACAAGGATGTTTAACACAACCTTCCTGGCAATGCCAAATTTTATATTTACTGTGCAGATCTAAGTGATGACACAGCTCTTGAAGCAGTGGTGAATTAGTGCATAGATATTCAAAAAGAGAGAAGTGCTCAAGCACTTATATACTTTGCTGCTATACCAAAGAATGTCTTGATATTTACATTACCCATTTTGGCCATCAGGCCAAAAACCTCAATGGTACATTTAAGGAAGCTCTAAGAATGAAAGATTAGTTACAGCATCAACATTTTGGTCCAAACCCTAATTTTTACTGTACTTCTCTGTAACATCTACGTGTCAAATGCAACAGTTTGGCGTTCACTTATCTCTGCTAACCATGCTTAAACACTTTAAGATTTTTAAAATTACTTGTTTTTAATGTCTGTCAATCTTTGGATAAGCTCTGATAGATCTGAAGTGATTTCAAATTACAAAGATGATTTGAACTTTGAAAATATTCTAAAATGCACTGTAATAAATCATTCAATTTCCTCTCTGAACGCCCTAAGCACCCAGGGCCTGTGCAATAACCACTCCTTTCTCCAGCCTGCTTCATCCTTCAATGAAGCAGATTAATTTAGTAACCTTAACATAGGGAATTTTATATCTCTCTAATCCCTGAAAGTTGGAGTCCTCAATCCATATACCTTAGACACCGACAAATTGAAAGTTCATTCAGAGCACAGTGATAGAAAGACCAAGGGAAATCGTGACACGTGTCAGTTCCCATGGCAGCTCCACTGCTGTCTGTGCTCAGCAAAGCTGACAGGGGATCAGATCCAAATGCATCATGCTCTGAGATGGACCAAAATGTGCAGGGAAGCTGAAGACACTCAAACGCTGTGAACACTTTCTTTGGACACCATACTGAAGGGGAAAATAATTGAAGTATTCTGAGGCTTGGCTGATGTTGACATTTTCCCACTGTTTGAAACCATCCGGCATGAGGTGCAGCTCAGCACAGACTACAAGCTGTCACTCTTTGACCTGCAGACATCG
>JANHGB010046031.1:0-14303 GCA_026283785.1 Coracopsis vasa | reverse complement strand
CACTGTCTGAAGTACTTGGGATCAAAACCACTCCCTAGATAAGCATAAGCTACAAATATAGGATACTGTTTACTACTTTGTCATGCACTTTCCTCCACTCTCAGTTTAAGATGAGCTTTCTGTTGGTAAAACTCACCAGATTGACAACTTCATAGACTGTAGCTCTTATCCACATATGGTTTACAAAAAGCAGAAGCCTGACCATCCTCCTCGCCATGTTATCCAAACAAGTGCTTACCAGGAAGGAGCTGCCTCACCAGAGAAACATTCTCTCACTGCAATGCTAATTCAATTTATAATTGATTTGTAAAGGGTGTTAATTGGCATTCTTAATTAAGCAGTAAGTTACCTTGAGACTGGAGTTAGAACGTAAGAATGCTGAGCAAGTGAGCACCAGGACAGTATTAATCTTACCTAACTTTATATATCTTCATCATAGAGATGAGCTGCTTGTCCAAAACTTCTGCACACTTCAAGGAAAGAAACGTGACAGTCTTAGAAGGATTTAGCTCAGGTAAATTGTGTCTTACATGACTTGTTTATATGCAGATATTTACATTGCAAGCACCTGAATTTGGATTGATGAATCCCATCCCAAATGACATTTAGATGGCCAGAAAATTTTTAGTTTTGCTGGTCTATGTCAAATTCAAAGTTATGATTTCAAAAGGAAAGAAAAATATATATGCTGTGATTCTGAAAGATGCTGTTAGTCCACTTGAAGTACTAAACTGCCACTTCAGAATGGATAATAATAATAAAAAGCAGAAATGAATATATTTTGCAGATAGAATACCCTGTTTTCAGAATCTTAAACTGCCTCAAATAGTGGGTATTAGTATTATTTATTATATTAATTTTACCTGCAGAGCTCCAGAAACATTTATGTGACTTTACAGAGAAAAAGTGGTGATTGGCCGTGACTTAAGAGCTTCAAATATTAATGAGGCTAAATATAGGAAGTGATGGCAACAAATGAGTGAATAAAATGGGCACAGAAGAAATAGTTCACAGAAATGTAATGGCAGGAGAAAAGCACTTTGGGGTGGCTATTCGTCTTTAATTGTCCTTTGCCTCCTCCAGTTATTGTTTTGTATGTGTGAAAGGGTGATAGAAAAAGTCAAAGGACTCGCCCTAGAAGAAAAAGTGCTAGAATTGGGACTATAAATTACAGGAATTCACCAGACCTACTTCAAGCCACTGTACCAAATTACTCTGAAGAGCTCACAACAGTGGAACAAATAAAAGTCTGAAAACAGAATAAGGTAAATAGTTCATTGTTTCTCTTCTTATTGAAACAGTATAAACCAACTTAAGTAGAATTTCACTCAAACATTCTCATACTGATGGACAAATTTCAGTCCAATACAATTGGAAACGGCAGCTGAAAAACCTTGATAAAAGAGGATTTGTTGAGAACACTAACAAAAACCAATAAAACCTGACAAGGCTAATGCAAGATTATTTTTCCTCCTGTGCTCACAGTAATTTTCTAACCCAGCTATTGAATTTCTCATATTATTTGTTAAGTATCTCCTGAGGGACACTGTGAAAGCTGCCATTCAGCTGCTCTAAAGGAATCCTTATTGTCTGGGTCAAGGAGACACATGCAGTTCATGAACCCAAACTGAGCTTCTTTTTTCACTTCCAAGAGTTTTTGGACAATACGTTTCTTATATTATTCCAAATTATAGACCTAATTAACCTCAGGCTACAATAAGCTATGGTTTCAGCATGGTCTGGGAGAAGATGACTGAAGCAATCATCCTCCTCTCCTTAGCACTGGTGAGGCTGCATCTCAAACCCTGGGTTCAGTTTTGGACCCCTCACTACAGGAAAGACATTGAGGAGCTGGAGTGGGTCCAGAGAAAGGCAATGAAGCTGGTGATGGGTCTAGAGCACAAGCCTTATGAGGAGCAGCTGAGGGAACTGGGGCTGCTCAGCCTGGAGAAAAGGAGACCAACCTCTACAATTACCTGAAATGAGGATGAGGATGGAGTGAGGTGGGGGTCAGTCTGTTATCCCAAGTAAAAAGTGACAGGACAAGAGCAAATGGCCTCAAGTTGCACCAGAAGAGCTTTAAATTAGATAGTCATGTGCATGTGCAAACTAGATGGGCATGAGCAAGCTGAGGATATCAAATGAAAGAAACCCTGCACCTTAAACAGGTGGTGCAACTATCAACATTGTTACAGGTAGGTCTACAACTTAAGGTTCTTCCTTGGTTTATCTAGGGCTATAGCTGTTTTATTAACAACACTGAAGGAAAGACCCTGTTTCATGTTTGTTTGCTATTTAGAGTGACATTTCTGAGTGCCATCAAACATTGCAGGAGAACCTGTGTTTATCTTACAGAATGTTGAGGAGGAAAAGGCACTTGTGCACGCAAGAAATTGTTTTGGGGTGTCTAAATAAGCGCACAGCACAATGAGTGAGGAAGGAATTGATGGAGTGTGAAGATAGGTGACAGGAGAAATAGAACTGACATGAATAAGGTATAGAGCATGTGTACATACTATGCTTCCGTATAACACATGGAAAACTGATTATTTCTATGAAATTGCAGAAATAATCACATCCACATCTTTTAATGAGTGAGCTGGAATAACACATTGCTCTATAGAATGAAGTCTTACAGCGTATTACAGAGAGATGGTGAATAACGTTGTACCATCTGGAATTATATTTCTCCGTATCTTATATGTTAAAATAAAACTAATCAGTGAAATCTGAAATCAAACCAGTAGTCATTGCACTGAACTTCCTGTTGCTAGGTATCACTTGTTCATACTGTAATGTGAAGTGTTGTTTTGTTTCTAGCATCAAAAAAGTTGGTAAAATTTTCCCAGTCTGTAAACATTTAATCAGGCAGTAGAACAGATAAGCAGGTGTTGGCAAGACTGGCTAGATCCATCATCCTTTTAAACCCCAGGGAATACAACTACCCAATCCAGGGAAAGGGACTTTTCCCTGTGATGGTGTTAATGCCTTTATGCTACTACAGGCTGGCTCCTATCCACTTAACCTGGTTTGAGCCCAGTAGCTTGGATTTCACTGTAGCATGTACTGCAGGAAATCACTGAGCTCCAACCAGAAAGCACCAAGAAATGGTGAAACCATTCTTTCCCTGAAAGTTATTCCCAAATTATTCACTCAGACTGCTTTCAAACTGAGTGTAACTGGCTCTAGGTTCCAGCTACCAATTCCTTCTCTCTTCTCTTTCTCATCAGTAAAGAATCTTTCAGTACCTCATCTTTTCTCTCAGGTAATTATGCTATATCACATTTTCTCTTAACAGTTGGATAAACAAAATTCATTGGCCCCTGTATGAATATCACTGAAAGGCGTTTTCTGCAGCTGCAAAATATTTTTATATCGTCTCTATCATTTTAGTGTCTTTAAGAAATCATGGGCATTGAAAGTAGAATTCAAATAATCTAAATTTAGTTGTCTAAACCACAGGTGTCCAGTCTAATATAATAGTTGTGGATCTCCTTCAGTCAATGGGGAGACAGACAGTGCTAGGAGGCGATTTATCCCATCTCTCTTGGGCACCTAGGAAGAGCTGGATGCCCCGTGAAGGTGTCTAATTGAATACACAGGGTGTCTGAACAGCTGGTTTAGACTATATGCCCGTCTTTTAAATGGTGAATGCTAGTCAAGATGTGTAGCACCACAGAACTGTAAAAAATTATATCAGTCAGAGAAGATACCACCTCCCACTCATTCCTTACTTCCACTAGTAATACACCCACCAATGGAAATACCTTTTTCCACTTGGAATTTATATCCAATTGCTCCTCTGCAGTGAGAATTAAATCCATTTTTAGAGGCACGTTTACAGCATACATACATTCACACATTCTGTAAATAGGCCTATGCACTCCCAGCTTCTGGATCTGTATTTTTCTCTGGTATTCAGTTAGTTGTTACAAAAATGCATGCTGTGTGAAGAAGATGTTTATCAAACAACTCCATCAAGACTCCCTTACCACTGTGCGCTTCTTATTGTCATATATGTCTAGCAACACTTCATGCTGGTGTGGGCCCTAAAAATACATTATACACTAGGACTCAGGGTGCTGCCAATAAAATTCACAGTGATGTCCCTGCTTTGGAGACATTGCCAAGTAAAGCAGCACATCTGTTCTTCATTCATTGCAAAGAGTGTAATATCATGTATTGCTTTAGTTCTGAGGCAAAAGAAGGAAATAAACACACCTCACAAAGTGAGTTTGAAGATTGTGTGTGCAGTGCTTTGGAAGGGACCATTATCGCAAACCTGCTAGACAGGATTTGATGGAGAAGGGACACAGTAGTCTCAGATCAGTTTGGATGATGATCACAGTAAGATGGCTTTTTTTAATCCAAAGTCATGTACAGCAAGATTGCAGTTGTTACAGTCTTGCCCAGACAAAGCAGCTGCTGAGGTGTCTCCATCTTCTTTCACATAATCCCAGCAGTTTACGCAGAAAATACTAGAAGCTGCTGCTGGTAAAAATATGCTCTGTGTACGAATAAGCACAAGTACCGAGATGGCTGAGCTACAAGGGTTTATTCCACAATTTAATATTGAATTCAATTTTGGGACTTGGGAATAGAACAGGCACTGCACTTCAAAAAAATGTCTAACGGGTTGGGCATGAAGTTACTCTGGAAATGGCTGACACTATTTGAGGCCCTAGTACCACAAGCACAACTGTTTCTGCTGCATCAGTTCCCTGCTTCCACCCCTGTGGCAGTGAAGCTGAAAGAGGTTATGAGCTGTCCTCACCCATTCCTGTGCAAATTCTCCATGTTAAGTTACATAGCAGATCAATGTGGTTTGCGACAATCTAGCTGCTCCATTTTAAAGTGACATACCCTGAAACAGAGCAGTCTCTTTGTAGAAATGATACAGTTTCTTAGAGATTCCAAGTGGCCTAATGTGTCCTGGGAAAAATATAATGGCCAAAGGAAGCAAGCACAGCTTTTGTTGTGATATGTAGATAAAATCACTACTTTCAGACAAATTTTTAGGGGCCTTAAGTGGAAACACAGTGGCAAAGAAATTAAAAATATCCATAGGGATATACTTCAAATTCCGGAAGGAACTGAGAAAAGCAAAATGCAGCTGTCCCAGTCTCAGACAAAGGGCCCTGATAGTCTCATCTTTGCAGATATTTCCAGACTTCATGTTTTTCAGGTATTCTCTATTCCTTAATACAGGTTGTTTCTCCTTGAAAGCTCAGGCATGGAGCAGAGCAGCTATTGCACCAACACAGAACAGAAGGACATTGTTCATCCCAAGAAGCTGAGGATGAAATCTAAAATATATGCATCTATTTATTTAAGCAGAAAATAAGCAGACAAATGACAGGCACCTACTTTTCCTTGCAAACACTTCCTTGGGGACCCAAAGGTGGCTGGGGTACACCTCTGACCATTATTACAAGCTGTTACGAGCAGGTTTATAGGTATCATCCATAGGCACTTCAGCACTTCTTCCTAGAGCTCCACACCAAGATCATTTTTTTCTGCTCTCAGTCAGCCAACATACGCTCTTTTTTTCCGCTACGAATTTGTTTGTACTCAGTTAGTTACTTCCTTCAGGAAAAGCTAAGGATGATGAGGGTTTTTTTGTGTTAAATCTATGCATTCACTTGTCAGGTGAATCAACAACAAAAAAGGTTATGCATGTACAATAATTGGATTATGCAGGTGACTCATGCCCCTGATTTGCTTCGAAATCTAGGTTTTTCCTCAAAGATTTTGCTCAGGTTCCTTTGTGCTTTTTCTGCTCTCTGCTGTAAGAGTTAAACACTCAAATTTCCTGTGATTTAAGATGTGAACAGACGGGTTAGAATAAAGGAAAGCATTGGGAGACACCAAATGAGCCAGCTTTCTGTCACTCATCTCAGACTGATCACAAGTCTCACACTGTGCTATGCCCCCTTGGAGTATTTTACAAAAGACTCAAAATCTGTTGAAAAGGTAAATGAAATTCAGAAAAAAAGAAAAAAAAGAAAAGCAAGATTTTTCAGACAGTCTTTGCTCTACCCAGATAAGGGACTGCTGCTGTATCATTTAGAGTCTTCCTGCACAGCAAAGCTTGTTGACATTCAGAATGGCTTTAATACAGTGTCACTGTACTTGGGAGACATCCTAGCCTGCGCCACTCTTTTGTCATGTTGGGGTTGCCCTCCCCTCTAAATGTCTGCTGCTGCTTTGTGACAAAATAATGAGGTTTTCAGCCTTCCCACAAAGCATGTGTATTATTCTCTGAAAAGTCTCATTAAAAAATAGGAATTTAACCATCTTTCACTTGTCAGGGTTTAAAACCGAGAAATAACAGGGGTGATACAAACTGCGTTAATATTATTTTAATCACTTGTTTCTTTTAATCTTCCACACACCAAAGGTAGAATAGCTTTTCCTGAAGAACAAAGCATACAAAACCATATTTTGGATTATCCCCCACTGTGTAAATGAAACTGGGCAGGTTTTAGGGAAATTAAATTAGTCTCCTCTTTAAATATTCATTAATTTAAACAGGAGGACTGGCAAATTGGTCACTAGCTATCCAGTAAATAGCACTCTCAAATTGGTTATGTCCTTGTGATTGCTATGATTCTTAATAACATTGATTTCTTTATGTAGTGAAATAACATATTGATACAAGCACATCCAGAGCCATTGGTATGGTTATTGTTGGCTGTTCTCTGCAGTGTTCCTTGTTAAAAAATGATACTTTGAGGTGACCTTCTATATACTTTGTGAAGGCATTAAGTAATATTTCTCTGGCTGCCAAACCAGTAGCAAACCTCAGGGAGCCCACAGCCATAAACACTGTAAACCTCAAAATACAAAAGATGTAAACACTTTGAGAAAATGTGCACTAAATCCGATTTTTGATGAAAAAGACTCTCAAATGTGTGATTCTTGAATATGGACCTTATGCTGTTATTTAGTCACTTTCAAAAATGCTATTTATGTGGCATGTACCTCTATTACAGACCTGCCGTGATTCTGTCCCAAATTTCCTAGACAGAAGTTTATGAACGTGCCCATGGAGTCTGCAATGGCCAGGGTGGACCTGACCTGCCATGCACTCATCACTCAAATGACAAGTATTTGCAGAATAAGTGTAAAGTCTCATCCATGCAGTGGACTTGCTGAGGAAGCATGGACCATCTGTCCAACACATGAGCTGCAGTACATCTGAACCCCCACCATTCAAATGCGCCTACCAGTGATCTGTGCTGTGTACGTATATGGGATATTTTTTAGGAATTTGGGGAGGATTGGAGAGGTTCTTGTTCTTAGCCGACTGCTGGAGATCTGGAAATCCAGGACGAGTGTCTGGAGTCTTCTTTTCCTACCCATACTGAATTTTCTAGTTGGCAAAAGTAAATCCTCTGGAGAAGCTTTATAACAGCACTTTTACATACTGTAGGTAAAGTCAAGGGAGCATTTGAGCTAAGAATGCAGGAGTCATCTACATTCACCTTCACATCATATGGCACCTGGTCAGGGAAGATGCCAAGCACTACCAGAAATCCCATTCTCAATCTGTAATTAGTCTGTGCAATTTATCACTTAGCCAGTTCCTCATTTGTTGATCACTGGCTGCTTTTGTACAATGATGAATGAAACTGCCCAGCATGTTAGAGGGAAATTTCAGAAGACAAATGAGAAACACAGATATAGGTCACAAAAATAATCCTACTTCCTAACCTTTACTGGAATACACTGTTTTACTAGTAAAAAAGGAAGGAAACATTAATGTATACATTCCATCTTTATGAAGCTTTCTATTCTATTTACTGTACATATTATAGCTAATTGCACCTATATATGTCAGCTTCTTCGAGCTATTCTGTAGAAAAGTGAACCTTCTTCAACAACTTAGAATTCTCCTGCTCCTGAAAGCCAAAAATACCAATTTTTCTTCCAGTTTCTCCATAACAAAGAAATATTTTACTGACCTGTGGTAGTAAAACAGGGAGTACTTCTTTTTTCTTTATTATTCTCTATGTGTTATTTGACTGAAGCCTGTGCTAGAGTAAATGGTTGGTTCGGGACAGACAAAAACTTACAACCCAAACTACTGGAATGCAAATTTTTGGAGAAAAGATGGGAATTGGGCTAAGGAGGAGACAGGGTACATAATACACTGGTTGGGGTTTATGTCCTTGACTCACTCTTTATCATCCTCAGTGGGGGACAGAAATTCTGCCTTGGCTCAGGGGAGGAGGTTGGTGATCTGCGCTGGAACTGAGGTGACTATAGCAGGTTATGGCATTTTCATTCATTTTTCCTCAGTGTGTGATTCGTAGAAAAGCTCTAAGAACTCGCCAACAAAGTTCAAGTTGACAAGCAGGTATTCTTTATTGTGGCGCTGGGAGACATGAGGGATAGCTCCTCCGAGCATGTCTTGCTTGAACATCAAACAAGCTGTGATTATATAATCATTAAACATACATATTCATTACATTACAGGCATATTCATTAAGTTACTTACGCATTACATCGTATCTCTAGAAAATTCTTTCCGCATGCGCACAATAATGTAGTAGTGGTCTTTGTGACCCCTTTTGGTCATTTCTTCATCATCTTCCTCTTCATCGCTTTGTCTTTTGGCCGAACTTTGGACGTGGCCAGCCTTGTTGTCCGTTTGCCAGCTTCTTAGTTGGTTCTAACTGATTTCCTTAAACATTAACTGAAGAGTTCTCTTCCTTATCACTGTTATAGAGTCCACCTGGGGTCCAGGTTGCTTAGTTACAAGCAAAATGTTCGTTCTATTTACAATGACCTATCCTTCATTCTGTCTTTCTTGTTCTTTCTCCATCTCAGTGTGTCAAAACTCTTAAAACCTCTTTTCTTGGCACTATGGGTTTTCCATGCAATAGGCTGTCCACACGGCTGTAGACAATAGCCCAGTGCTTTAGGAATCTCTGAAGATCTAAGATACTGCATTTTTGTCACATCCAGCACAAGCACACACTAGGTGATTTCTTTCCTCTCTGGAACAGTCGAAGGATAGTTTGAAGCATTTGCAGACTACACTGTTTCTCGTTCAATTTGTCTTCTTTATGTTAACAGTCTGAGTTTGTTCAATATTTCTTTAAATGTCCTGGTTTTCAGCCATCTCAGCATTCCTGTTTCTCCACATCATCCTCAAAGCTGAGGTACAAAATCTTGGGTCAAGACCTCTAGGTTGCACCTGCAGCATTATTCAGCATTATTAAGGCTGGATTACCATGCCACTTATCACTGAGTTATCTGTGCTCAAAGTTCCCTTCATGCTATTATGAAGGAAGATCTGTTTACATTCATTTGTCTTTATATCGCAGAACCATGGAATAATTCCATGAAGGACCTTGGGGCAGTTCAGCCTCTGCAAAGAGCCTGTTGGCCTCTTGCTGTTTCTCCCTGTGCAGCAGCTCATCTCCTCCACAACAACTTTGCCTGCCAAAGCTCTTCCCCCAGTGCACATACCCTGTCACAGGGACACTGCCACTGTCCCCTGCCCCATCCCTGCGGCAGCAACTGTTTCCTGCCTGAAACTGAGATGGTGGCATCCCCCCCCAAACTCTCTCTGGGCTGAGGCTTCTGGTATGCTGATGCCCTTGCTTCTTCCACGCAGGAGACCACGTTCCATGGTGTCTCACCACCACCCTGGGTTTATGTATATAAAACCTTTCTATATTGAGATATATATACACACCATTTTTAGATTTTGGTTCTTCCTGTTGTCTGAAGAAGGCTTTACCTACTCCTTCATCAGGTGGTCTGTAGCAGACACCCATCACAGTGTCATCCATGCTGATCTACCGTCATGTAGGCTCACTATTATTTGCGTGCATACTCTTAGGATGGGCCTCTTTCTGCCCCTTTCTGCCTCATGTTGACTTTAAGGTCTCTTGTCCACATCACTCTTTGCTTGCCAACTTCTTTCTCACTTGATTATAGGCCATCATCTCTCTCCCCCACCACTTCTAGTTTAAAACTTCCAACCAGGCTGGCCAGCATGTTGGCAAAGACATTTTTGCTCTGCTTGATCATAGGGATTTCATCTCTTCCAGGAAGTTCTTGATCATCAGAAAGGTTTCCAAGGTCTTGAAGACAAATCTTTGTTGTTGATATCAGCTGTGCAATCCTTTGTTGACCTGTAGGTTCCACCCACTCTGCCTCAAGACCTTCCTGTCACTGACAGGACTGAGTAGACATTGCTTTGCCCCGTGCTTTTGGACACCACCTGTGGATCCTTGCAATCATGCTTGATATGCTCCAGGTCTTCCCTGACATCATTGGTGCCCCCATGAAAGAGCTGCAGGGGATAATAGTCCCTGAGCCAAAAGGCCTTGGCAGCCTCTCCATAAGCAGATCAAAGCTCCTAGCAAGCAGCAAACCTCCCCACAAGCCTCTCCAGCAAACTTCCTCTAACAAACTTGTTGCAACTTTATCTCCAAACAGCTCCAAGAAGTCCTCCTGAGATCCCAGAAGAAGTTCCCAGGTGTCGAAGCTAAGCCCAGCACCTGCAGTTGGCTGACTCTGCTGAGATATCTGTGTTGGATATTTCCTGCTTTGGCTCCCTGGCAGTTCATGCACAAGGATGAAGGCAGGGGATTTCTATCTCTGAAGTCTCTAGGGCATTAGGAGCTCTCTCCCACCTATGGCCATCCACACCAGAGGAAGAAACAGGCCCCATATGAAAGGGGAAGAGTTAGGGATTTTTTGCTATTCTTTCGTTTTTCATGATGTTTTGAATATAAAGGTGTTGGGGTTTTTTTCCCCACTAACGTGTTGGCTTGAATGTCTGGCAAGCTTTGCTGGTACTTGCCTAAAGGAAAAGGATACACCGATGGGGAGGGGGTGTGCTCCAACAATAAACTCACGTGCCATCATGCCCAATGCGGCTTTTCATCTTGAACAAATGTAGGTGAGAAGCTGCTGCCTTTGGGGCCTGACTGAAATCAGACGAGAAAAACCAACAAACTGTGAAGATTGTGACCTTTCTGTATGGCAGAATTGAAAAGACAATTAAAAAAACCCCAAACAAACGCACAAAGTAGTTCAAACTTCTGAAAAGAAGAAAAGGAAGTGGAAAAGTGTGGAGCAGAAATTTCTGGACTCACAGCACTTAAGTACGGCCTCAGTTTTGGGTATGTCAGTATCCCACTGATCACAGGAGGTCTGTTAAGTGAACTGAAACGCATGCACTCGAGTGCTTGGCTTAGCCTGTGTACATCTCAAAACACAGGAAGGTATCTCAAGCAAACAAAAATTTAACCGGGGGTTTTCTTACAGCCCAGACAAAGGCTTTTAGAAGACGGTGATTCTGAAATCAGAAGGCCCTGTGCTGGCTTGGAAGAGTGAGGTGTTGTTTTGTGAATGAGTTATCATAGGGTCTCCTGCTTTAGCCATAAGCAGTTGAAAAGATGATCTTATTTTTATGTTGAGAAAATGTTATCAGATGTGACTAATTGAAGGCTGGAGGCAGGGGAGAGCTTAGAGGCACTGTAATTGTTCTTGTCTGATCAGAAGGATCAAAAGAGAATCCCTTAGAGAGCTAAATTAAAAAATGAGATTCCTGTGGCATGTGGATCATAAGATGATTGATTTTTTTCTGGACATGCCTGGACAAGAAGAAAAGAGATGAATATGATTAAACACAATTTTGCTGCCAAGAGGCTGAAGAATTTGTCCTCTTTACGACATGCCCTGTTGTATATAATGGTCACATTTCCACTTGTCTGCTCAACGGTCACACTTAAAAAAAATAAATACAAGTCTTCTAAATTCTTTCAGGAATAGAGAACGTACTATCTGGCTGTGAAATATCTGTACTCATAGGAATTTCAGTGTTAGGGATCTTAGTGAATGATTGCTAACAATATTTTTCAATTGGAGAATTTTGTTTTAACACCACATTGACTCTCTGTTATGGCAGAGGACACAAAACGACCACTCGCTTAAAGACTGAGTCTCTTGTGGCATTGTGGTATGCATGCAGTGAGCCCTGGGTACTGAGGAGTGGGAGACCTTTGGGAAGCCCAGCACAGCCAGATGCCGCCACCAGTCTGCCCAGTTCATCCTCTGAAGCCCATCACCAGTCAGGACTTGGGCTTGAGGATATCTGAGCTGGTGTGGCAGTCGATGCTCTGGGTGAGCACGTCTGACTAGGAAATAAGGAGAAGATGCTGCTGTCCACTTTACGTTCACCCCTATCTGCATATACTGGCATTTCCAAAATAGGACTTTTTTCTCCTTGAATACTTAAAAGTCTAAATGCCACCAAATGCAATACAAAGTGAATGAATTCACAGTTCTGCATTGGAGCACTGTATAAAATGCCCTTGGGAAACTCACCATAAGAGAACTTCAGTATCACACAGCCTCATTCAAGAAAAGCCTCTGGGCAGGGCAGGTCCTGGTCCACACATGAGGCATTCAGAATGGGAAGGGTCCTGTGCCCTGCAAGTGCAGCTGGGATTTGTTTCTTTAGGTCATGCTTCAAAGTCTCCTAGTTCTTTTCAGCTGCAAGTTCTCACCAGGCAGGGACATAAAAACCGTAAATGAATGTTGTTGGAAGTCAGAGGTGGACTGATACATTCCCAATCCTTCCTCTTGAAGTAGAAGAGCAATATCATTTGGTAAGGGAAGAAGAGAAGTTTGAAAGTGCCTCTGGAAGGTTTCCTTCCCGGCACTCCTGCTGTCAGGGCTCTTCCACCACCTAGAGAAAGGGACACGGAATACATACCTGCATGAAGCACCCACTTCAACAGAGTATTTCTTTCTCACAATGGGTTTCAAATCTTTCAACACGCAGGCAGATGCTTTGAGTGGCTGAACCTGTCTGAACCTTGCTCTGATTCCACTCTTCTGTTTGCCTTCACAGAGGCACAGGCACTTTTCAGAGGCAAACCCTGTTCCCAGCCAGTGGGACAGGGCACTCCAGAGGGGGGCCAACCCAGGCACACGTCTGCTTTGCTCTGAGGTTATTCGGGGAAATGAGCATGTTTCACATAGGCTGCCCTCTCTAGCTGGATGCTTCCGTTTCAATAGATGCACAGCCAGCTCACACTATGCTACTGACAGAAACAGCTGAGATTCTTCCTTTATTTCTTGATTTATCTTCATACTAGTACATGAGATAGGTAAATGTAAGTTGGTCTCCTCCTTAGTGTCTTCTTGACATGCTAGTTACAGAATAGTCTTCAGTGTTGAAGATAGTTCTGTCACTATTGCAGGCTTTTCTAGAGAAGTATTTGTTAATGCTGATGGCAGACGTTTGCATTCCTCTCTGTTGCTGCTTTTATTACCTATTTCTGCTGGCTAAGGACAGAAGAGCCAGCACTGTTCTCTGTGACTGCCCTTTCCCTTCTGAGGCATTGCACGCAGTGCAAGTTGGATATAAGATGCATTTTTATGTGCTTCTTAACTAGGCACTTCATCTTCTCTGGCTTTCATATCTTGCTACATTTTTCTTCAGCTTAACTAACAGGTTTTGTAAATTGATGTACTACAAATACTAGTGTTTTCAGCTCTGGAGTGAATCCCAGACCAGAGAGACAGTATTTTTCCATTAAAAAAACCCAAAACAAACAAAAAACCCCCCAAAACCCCACCCAACTTCCAAAGATGGGGAAAATATTTAGAAAACACAGTAACCTACTAGAATAGAATGCTAATTTTTGTTTCATATTTTATGGTACATATTTCTCTCTTGATTCAGTACTACAGCCAATGATCAAAAATAGGTCACTTCCCAAAACACACAGGACTAAGATGTGCAAGATCCAAAAAAAAAAAAAAAAGAAAGAAAGGGAAAAAGAAAGAAAGGAAGAACAAGGGGAAGGAAGAACAAGGGAAGGAAGATACCATTATGCGTCTTCCTTTGTAGGTCTGGTTTGACTAAACTCAGACTAAAAGTTTTAAGCTTTCTTAATGTTCCACAAGAAGTAAATGATTTTAAAATAAAAATATGACAGGTTGAGCTTTCACATACAGATTGGGGTATCAGAAGAGGAATTTATCCTTTGGCTGGTCTGCAGGAAGATGTTATCCCATTTCACAGATGAGGATAGAAACGTAAAAGCCTAAACTCTTGCTGTCCTACTTTGAGCTTCTAACCAGGACAGTGTTGACTTCAGCATGAACATGGAGCGAAGCAGGCATCGCCAAGGAACAGTTTCCTAAGGCAGCAATCACACTAGCTACCTGCTCAATGCTGAGAACTCACTGCTTTCACAATCAATCACACATGAGAATCCCGCAACCACAAACAGGTTCAGATCAGAAGATTTAAGAAAATGCAC
>JANHGB010046028.1:0-19894 GCA_026283785.1 Coracopsis vasa | reverse complement strand
TCCCAGTGCTGCAAACCCTGAGCAAACACAGTCCCTTTCCTAGAGGTTTCCTTGCTCTGGTACCAAAAGGGCTGAATAACGGAGCTCATCCCTGGGATGGAGCAGCCAGTGACAGTCCCTATGGATGCTGTGGGATGAGCTCCCAGTGCTGCAAACCCTGAGCAAACACAGTCCCTTTCCTAGAGGTTTCCTTGCTCTGGTACCAAAAGGGCTGAATGATGGAGTTCATTCCCAGGATGGAGTTCACCCAGATCCTTGTCTGTGCAGGCTGGGAGCCCCCGAGGGGTACAATGCCCAGCCCTGGGGTCAGACCCATTGGGAACCCATCACCTGCAAGGTGCCTTTGGGATCTGACCCTCTCCTCCTTGTCCCGGCAGTGACAGTGGAAATGCATCCTGAATGGGGCTGAGGCCCCCTGCGCGGGAATATGCATCCTCGGCCCTGCCGGGGCAGCAGCAGGGCAGCGGCCGGCGCGCGGCGGCATGGTGGCGACGGTCAAGATCGCGGTGCTGGGAGCGCAGGGCGTGGGCAAGAGTGCCATAGTGCGGCAGTTCCTCTACAACGAGTTCAGCGAGGCCTGCGTGCCCACCACGGCCCGGCGCGTCTACCTGCCCGCCGTCGTCATGAACGGGCACGTCCACGACCTGCAGATCATGGACTTCCCCCCCATCACCGCCTTCCCCGTCAACACACTCCAGGTATGGGGATGATGGGGGGACTGTGCGGCGCGGATGGGGCCTCGATGGGGTTGTGAGGGAGAAGCCGATGGGATTCCCGGTTCTGTCCATTCGGGGATGCTGCTCCCTGCGGTTGCTGGAGTGAGGGATCGCGTCCTTGTGGGTGTTGGTGGAGCGGGCCCGGGATAAAGCCTATTTTAAGGGTTTCTCACCCAAAATGATGGCAGATGTGGGAGGGACGGTGTTCCTCTGGTGATGCTCGTGGTCCCATCCAGCTGGGTGATGGATCCCAGACAGAGCTGGCACCAGCAAAGGGATAAGGGAGCATGGCCAGAGCATTCAGTGGAGAACCAGGGATTCCTGGAGAGCCAGACCCCAATGCATGCACTGCCCATACTCTACACAGGGCTGCACATCCCCTCCTGGGGTGGTTATCACCCCCCCACATTGCTTGAGCACTGAGCCCACCAGCATCTCATCAAACCCCCCTCAGGTGCTTCCAGAGCAGCCCCAAAAGGCTGCATGGGGTTAAAGCATTGCCACCAGTGCTGCTTCAAGGGGGTTTAATGGGGAAGAAGGGGATTTTAGGCTCAAGCCTAAAGTTGTGCCACTGCTGTGGGAAAGAAGCCATGGCTGGAGGGCAATGGGACACCTCCATAGAGCTGGGCTCTCTTTTATATCTATCAGTATAATGATATCACTCTGGTGCCCCATGGGCACGGGGTTATGGGGCCTTGCAGTGCTCCTGCCCTGTGCTGTCAGGCAGGAGGTGAAGTGGGAGCTCCAGGGGCGAGGAGGAGGTTTAGGATTAATGGATGTGTGCAGGGAATGAAAGGTCAGGGCGAGAGGCAGCCCGGAAGAGCAAAGGGTGAGGCATTGACACGGCAGCACCGCTGCCACACTCGATTAACTCCCTGCCTCGCCGTGCTCGAGAGGATGCAGCCGGTGGGAACAGATGGAGGTTTCCCGGGAAGAGAGGCTGGGCACAGGGATGGCTCTGAGGGGAAAGAGGAGGATTGCGGTGGGGGATACGGCTCTGTTTGCTGGGAGGCTCCATGCCCAGGAGCAGCATCCCTGCGGTGATGTGCTGGGAGAGGAGCAGGAGCTGGTGGCTTCCCAACATCCCGCTCCCACATGGGACCCTCCTCCAGCCTTGAGCATCCCGGAAAACCTGCCCACACAAGGAAAACCATCCTGACATCACAGCACTGGAGCGAGCTGCACCCCGGAGTGCTGGAATAGCTGCGATTTATGGATCTCCCAGGTGTATCAGGACTGAGAGACGCTGCTGCTGCTCCATCCGCCTGCATCCCTCTGACACCGAGGAGCTGCACAGCATCTCCTGCCTTCGGTGTCCCAGCTCCTTCCCCTGCTGCAGTCTGTGATGGAGACCAACCTGCACCCAAAACTTCCCTCTTCCCAGTTCCCTTCTATCCTAGGTCTTGCTTTGCATCATCCCGATGATGAACTCAGCAAGGGATGATTCATGGAACCAAAGAGGTTTGCTCAGGAGAACTGATGCCTTTCCTCCTTGGTGCATCTCCAGTGGTGCTCCGGAGGGTTTGTGGTGCTGTCAGCATGGGCTGCCATTCCCGGCACTGCTGCTGCGCTGGGGAAGTGCCTGGAAGTGGGACAGATCCTATAGCATGGAAAAAATAATCCTGTTATTTCTGGAAACCCAAAGCTTCCCTGACAACACGAATTCCTTACAGCTCCACATTGTGGCTGTGGGGAGGCCACCCCTGCCTGCCTCTGCCCTGGCTCCCAGTCCCACAGACCCCACAGCAGCCACTGCTCCTCTCCTGTCCCCATGTCCCCTCCAAACAGCCCTGCTGTCACCTTCCCCCTCTGACCCACAGGGATGGGGACGCATCCTCAGCATCCTCCTCACCTTCCCTGCATCCCTGGTTAACACATCTCATTACAGCTCTGGAGGATGAAGCTTTTACATCCAGGGCAAGGGATGCATTCAACCCCGCTCCCAGCTCACCCCTGGACCACTGGGCATTAATCCTTGCTCAAGAGAGGAATTGGGGTGGCAAATCCCATTTGCTTTCCTATGGATTACTGAGGGGAAGAAGGGGTCCCTGGAGATGGGGTGGCTGAAGGGCTGTGGGGGGCTGATGCAGCATCACAGGGATGGGTGAGGGCAGAGCGGAGGTGAGATGGGTGCTGGAGAGCGTGCACCCAATGCAGAGCATCCCCCAGGCACGGCGCTGGGGCTGAGCCAGGATTGATCCCTCTCTGCACCTTGCAGGAGTGGGCGGACGTGTGTTGCAGGGGGCTCCGGAGCGTCCATGCCTACATCCTGGTCTATGACATCTGTTGCTTTGACAGCTTCGAGTACATCAAAACCATCCGCCAGCAGATCCTGGAGACGAGGTAGGGATGCATCCCCCCCGGCAGCGCAGTGCTTCCCTGCTCTTGGCATTGGGGATGCGATGTTACAGACTGGGACAAAGCCCCTCTGCAGGGCTGGGAGCCCCGAAGCAAAACTGGACCTGAGGGCAGAAGGAGCTGGATGAGGCTTGGAGCAACCTGGTCTAGTGGAAGGTGTCCCTGCCTATGGAACTGGATGGGCTTTAAGGTCCCTTCCAACCCAAACCAGTCTGGGATTCTATGATCCCGGGCAGATATCCCCTGTGGGTGAGGGCAGAAAGCAACTGGGACTGACACAATGCGGGGCTGGCCATGAAGAGGGACGAGGCAAGAGGAGTCGCATCCCTCTTGCCAAGCCAAAGCCAAGAGCTGGTTTGGGATGGGTTGGGGTCTGCGGGCCCATCACCACACCGTGCCCTGTCCCCTTCTGTGTTCCCTCCCCAGGGTCATCGGCACATCGGAGACACCCATCATCATCGTGGGCAACAAGCGGGACCTGCAGCGGGGCCGGGTGATCCCGCGCTGGAACGTCTCCAACCTGGTGAAGAAGACGTGGAAGTGCGGCTACATCGAGTGCTCGGCCAAGTACAACTGGCACATCCTGCTGCTCTTCAGCGAGCTCCTCAAGAGCGTGGGCTGTGCGCGCTGCAAGCACGTCCACACCACCATCCGCTTCCAGGGCGCCCTCCGCAGGAACCGATGCACCATCATGTGAGCCCCCCCTTGGCCACCATGGACCCCTCTGGCCGTGCCATCGTGGCCACCCAGCCTTGGGGACCGCGGCTCCCCGGTGTCACCACTCGATGGGGGTGATGCTGTGGTGGAAGCGGTGCTGGAAGCACCTCGGGGTTTGCTTCCCCGCCAGCGCTGGTACCCTGCGGTGACATATGGGGACAGTGCACCTTGGACAGGGTGATGCCATGGGCGGGAGGGTGGCCGGGATGCCTGGAGGGAGCGATGGGTGAGGGAGGACCATGGTTAAATTGAGCCCTCCCCAAGCCTCCGGCACTCGGGGTCAAAGCTGTCCTAAGGGGGGGTTTGTGTCTCTGCTGTGCCTGATGTGCTGCGTGGCACAGGGGGGTAGAGGAGATGCCTCAGGTGGTACCCAGAGGTTGGCTGTTGGGTCCATCCTTCCCTGGAATCTGCTGCCTGCCATCACCTGCCTCCTGGAAGGGAATTGCCCAGTGCCTGTGTCCCAGCGTGACTCCATCCCTGGGGCACAGTGGAGCTGGGAGTCCCCCCTTCAGAACTGGGGTTTCTCTCCTAAGGGCAGAGCAGCCTCCAGCAAGAGGCCGGGTCACAGGGGCTCTCTTTTGGCTCGGTTGGGTTGGTTTTCCAGGTGGGATTTCTGGATGAAAGCAAGAAAGGGGAGGGAGGAAAACACTGAACTTCAGCCCCCATCCTGCCCCTTACATCCCATGGGTGCTGGGTGCTGCTTCCCCAGGGCCTCGAGTCCCCCTTCTGCCCCCATTCAGCCAAGGAAGGCTCCTCCTGCCCACAGCCTGTGGAACACCAAATAACCCCGGAATGCTGCTTGCCGGGCAGGTCACCCCTCCGCTACCTCGTGTCCCGGGCTCAGCGGGATCCAACCACCCCCAGGTGTCCCCAGGGCAGCCCCTCACTCCATCACCCCGCGCCGGCTTTCCCATCGGGATGCTCGCCTCCATCCATGTGAGATGGCAGCGGTGCGAAGGCATCCTCCAAAGCAATAGGGACCTGGAGTTCGATTTCCAGTTGTGTTCCTTTCTTTCTTGCCTATCCCTAATAGGAAATTGAGGCCTCGTTATTAGGTTTTAATCTTTCACCTTGTTTTGACACCAGATTGAAGCTCATCCTTGTCTTATCCTGCATAAGGTGCCAAGTGCAGCTCCTGTTAGGAAACAGTGCTGGGAGGATGTTGTGGTGCCTCCCTCTCGGCTGCTCCCTTTGAGACATGCAGAAGCGCATCCCCACTTCCCAAAGCAGGATGTGAGGCTGTGATGTGATCCACGGATGTGATCCATGTCGGTGGTTCCTGGTGTAACAAAGGCAATGCAGGTGTCCAGCAGAGCACACTGGCTCCATCTCTTCCCCCACTCCAGGTTTCCATCTCACAGCAGCACCGCTGTGCCCTGAGGGACACTTTCCAATCAGTGCATTTCATACCCCATGCACTGCCCTGCAGCCCAATGCTGTGGGGTTTGGGGTCACCCAATGCTGTGGGGTTTGGGGTCACCCTGCTCCTCTTTCCCATTCCCAGCACCCAAACCCCACTCCCCTTGCTCCAAAATGGTCAAATAAGGGAAAACCAAGAGAAAAGGTGATGGAGGAGCACAGTGGTTGGAGAGCCCCGGCCGGAGGCAGGCAGTGGCACTCATCCCCATCCCTTGCCTTCATGGCAAACCGACCGGGCTTCCTCATGGCTCCTGGCCTCATCCCATCAGGATTTATGGACACGTGTAAGTCCATGTTATCGGTCTCTGGCTGGCTTTACCCCTCCAAATTGTCTGAGAAGGAAACTCCTTGGTAAATGCTAATAATAAAGCATTTCTAAAGTGCTCCGATGTACACATATCACCGACTAAACCAATACATTGTTTGTTATAAGCCTGTAGCCTGCAGTTTATAGCACAATTAGTTACTGGTTTTTATAGCATCTATTTAGTATTTTGGAGAAAAAGAAAACGTTATAAATATAATTGTTATATTCTATTGCACTTTATAGACAAAGTTATATTAGTAATAATAACTCACAGCATTTCCCAGCTCCCGAGAAAAAGAGGGCTACAAAGAGCTACTATCCCAGGAGGAGGGAGTATGTGGGGGTACCCACAGGGAAACCAGGGCTGGGAGGTCTGGAGCATCCCAGGCTGGCAGGGGTCAGAGCAGCAGCTACAAGAGCCCTGCTCCTTGCCCTTTAATACAAAGCCACCCTGGTCCTGCTTAAACCAACCTGCTCCTGAGCCTGGCAGAGGCTGAGGATGCCCCCACCGCTGTCCCCAGGGTGGTGATGGGTTCCTGCCCCTGTGTGCATGGTGCCTGGGTTCGGTCCAGCCCAGCAAGGATGCTTCTCCCTCCTCCTCCTCCTCCTCCTCCTCCTCCTCCTCCTCTTCCTCCTCCTCCTCCTGCCCTGGTGAGTGTCCCGGTTGCCTGGACTTGGCTTTCCTTTTCCCCCTGGACCTCTTGTTGGAGACTCCCGAGGTGCCTGCACCGCCTGTACCGCCCTGCACCCCCTTATTTGAACTGGAATTAAAGATCAGGTCTGTCCCCTTGTTCTGTACCCGCCTCGCTGCTCTTTGCCTGTGCCACCAGGTTCAGCCCTTGTACGAGAGGCAATGGGCCAGGGAGGGGGAATTGGTCTCTCCCCTGCCAAAGGAGCAGTTTTGCAGCAGCTTTGGCATCCCCAGGACCCCAGTGCTCTCCTTCGCTGCTCCTCTGCAGGGGTGTGGGTCTGGCTTGTTCCTCTCTTGGAAGATGGGGCTCTTCTGGTCCCTATGGGGCTCTCAGAGGGATGTTTGCTGTGCACGCACAGACCAGCAGCAGGAATTCCCTTCTCCATGACCCGCCATCAGGATCATCCTCTGTCCCTCCCCACCCCTATGGAAAAGATGCTGGAACAGAAGAGCTTTGGTATGTCTCTATTGCACAAACACTGCTGGGTCCATGGCTGCAGGTGATGACCCCTGGTGCCAGCCACCACGCTGACCATCACCACCAAAGTGACCACTGCCCCCCTGGTCCTCCCACCATAAAGAAGCCCATGGGGCTCAGCAAGGGTCACACCTGTGACATCCCCCCCCTCAGTCTTTAAGGCTCTTGGTGCTGTAAGAGGTTTGTTAATCCTGTTGTACAGATGGGGAAGCTGAGGTATGAGATGGTCCACGCGCCTGGATGCTGGGGGCGAGGTGTCCCCACTTTATGGGGACACCATAGGGGCAGCTGCACCCCTCTTCCCTGCAGAAAATACCCCATTCTCTTGACTTGGGGCTGGATTTTTCCACCCAAACCACCACAAGAGTGCCTGCTGAGGAGGAGAATAACCATCCCACAACCAACCCCATGGGGAAGGAGAGGGCACAGCTCCTAAAAGCAATGGGGGGACTCCATGGGTGTCCTGGGATCAAATCCATCCTTCCCACACCAACCACGGGTACCACAGCTCCAGCATCACTTAGGACAAGTGTGGGGTCCAACCCTGCTGAAACCTGGGGGTCAGACCCACGCCTCCTCATCATCCTCGGTCAGCCAGGCACCGCTGTCACCCAGTGATGGCTCGGCCATGGCATGGGTGCTGCTGGGCTGGGGGTGCCGGGGGAGCCCCATGGGGCGATGCTGCCCCCGGGGGGCTGGCGGCCGCTGCCCCATTGGTGTGGGGATGCGCGAGGGCCGCTTGCCTGGCCTGTGGTCCCGCCGGGGACGCACCTTGGGCCTCAGCTTCAGCTTGTAGATGGAGGGCACGCGTTCGGGTTTCTTCAGGCACCGCCGGGGCTTGGGGACGCTGCTGGCCCTGGCTGCCCGTGGGGTCTGGGACCCCATTCCTGACCCCTCTGCTTGCCCCCCATCCGGGGGCACAGT
Organism: Coracopsis vasa; assembly: GCA_026283785.1. Taxonomy (NCBI): domain Eukaryota; kingdom Metazoa; phylum Chordata; class Aves; order Psittaciformes; family Psittacidae; genus Coracopsis; species Coracopsis vasa. The sequence continues at coordinate 12,284 of JANHGB010046028.1, read as the reverse complement.
GGGCTGTGGGGCGGCTTGTGGGACCATGCTGGGTACCCAGCTCCCCGCAGGGCGCAGGGGCTGGTGCCCACGGGAGAGCTCCTCCACTACCTTGTCATAGCCAGGGGGCTGCGTGTGCCCCTGGCATCCCTGCATCCCATCGCCCCCCATACCAGGACCACAGGCTCCCCCCGGTTCATCCACCAGCTCCTCAGCATCCCCAGCCCTTGGGCTTGGGGCTGGGTGGCACTGCTGGGGCGCACAGCCCTTGCACCCTGGGGTGGGGGGCCGGCAGGAGGCCGGGCTGCCTTTGGCAGGGGGTTTAACGCTGCTGTCCTGTTTCGGATGCTGGCTGGAGGGGGTTCGGGGTGACAAGGGGTGGCCCCGGCCGGGGGCTCCCCATCTCCCTTCCCGTGGGCTCTGTGGGTCACCCTGGTGCGGGGAAGGGGCATGGACCTTGATGGGGCTGCAGGCACGGGGGTGCAACACAGCAGGGCCCCCCCCTTCCTGCGGCCTGGCTGCCTCCACAGGCAGTTTCCCCCCTTGCTGGGTGGGTTTTGGGGGTGCTGGTGCCAGCCGGGGTGTCCCGGGCCTGCCCCGTGCTGGTGGTGCCATGGGGGATTTCATTGGGGTGCTCCCGTGCGGTGCCTTGGGGACCCCCACGCTGCCCTGTGTGCTGGGGGCTACACGGGAAGGGGTGGGTGCCCGGCTCGGCACCCTGCAGCCGGAGCTGGGTCGAGCGGGTGACCTGGATGGTGGCGGCTGCCGTCCCAAAGGAGGAGCTGATGGCTCTCGTGTCCTGCAAGAGGAAAGAGTGGAGAGGGGCTGGGGAGCTGCTGCATCCCCCCCTCCCCTTCCCCTCCATCCCGCCTGGAGCTGGGCAATTCCAGAAGGAACAGGGAAAGGAATTCATGGATGTGAGGAAAACTGCTCAAAGGGGATGGTTTGGGGCACGAAGCATCCCTGCATCACTCACCTGCCCGAAGGGACCCTCTGGGGCTGCTGCCTGCGGGGGCTGGCACCCACTGCGTGACCTGAGCCCTCCGGAGAAGGGTGCCGGGGGCTGGGGGGCACTCGGGACCCCCATGTGACAGGGGGCAGGGGGCTCTGCGAGCGGCTGACCAGCACGGTGGGCTGGGGCTGGCCGCGGCCCTTGGAGGCTGGGCACAGCCTGATTTCGTGCTGCACTTGCTGCTGCGGGCTCCTGCTCTTCAAGGCTTGTTTGTGAGCTGTAGGGAGGACAATGGGGGGGCTCAGCACCGCTGCCCATGCACCCACCCCTCCGTGCAGCACCCCCAGTGTCTCCTCAGCATCCGGCCCCTCCGGGATGCTCCCTGCAATGGGGCTCTCGGGGACCGGCTCCATCCATCAGTCTGCCGTGACCTCTAGTGGCCACCGGAGCCAACGGGAGTCCCCGCAACCAGGCAGAGCAGCGGGGCAGGGCAGGAATGGAGCCTCCCCCTCTGTTAAACGGCCCCAGACCCACGGCGGACCCCCCCCTAACCCCAGCCGCAGGTCTGGGGATGCAGGGACTCACAGAGCGAGGTGCAGCGGCACGGGTCGTGCTTGTCCAGGTAATGCTCCAGCGTGTCCCAGCCGCCCCCGACCCGCACCATGACGTGCTCCCGCAGGATCTGCATGGGATGCCGTGGGATGTGAGACCCGGTGGGACCCACACCTCTATACAGAGCCTGCTGAGCCGGGCTTTGAGGGCTCTGGGCTTGCTCTAAGTGCCACCGGGTCTCCCAAAGGATATAGCTTCATCCCTGGCTCTGTGCGCTGAAGCGGGGGGGGGCTCAGGTCCCGCTGCCATCCCAATGGGCACATTTCATCACCCCGAGGAGAGGGGGTAACCTTGTGGAAAACCACGCTTCACCATCACGTGCGGAGCCCTTTGGGATGGATCCAGGCAGGGATGGAGCATCCCAGTGTTCCCACTGCTGGGTGGGACCTGGCTCTGGTCGGAATGGCAGGTTTGGCCCTGTACACATGGGTGGTTACAGCCATGCAAACAGGTACTGCAGGGCTGAGCTTCCCTGCTGCCCAGCTTTGGGGATCACAGTCAAACCCCACACATTGACCCCATTTTGGGGGCGGGTTATGGAAGAGGCTTTGTGGCAGCAGAGCAAGATTCCTGGTGCCTGTGCCCTAAGAGCACGGGTCCAAGCAGACTCACCCGGACAAAGATGAGGGTGTCAGAGTCACCCACACGGTATTTCCCTTCGGATATCTTGATCATGGGGAACTGGACGGGGCAGGTACAGCGGCTCACCAGGTGCTGGACCTGCAGGCACCAGGGATAGGTCCTCATCATGGTCACTGGGAAAGGTCCTGGGGTGGACAACCCCGTCCATCCCCATCCCCATCGCCATCCCCATCCCTATCCCCACTGCCATCCCCTTCTCCATCCATCTCCATTTCCATCCCTACACATCTCCATCTCCATCCACACCCCCATTGCCATCTTCTTCTCCATCCATCTCCATCTCCATCTCTACCCATCTCCATCCCCATCCTCATCCCCATTGCCATCTTCTTCTCCATCCATCTCCATCTCCATCTCTACCCATCTACATCCCCATCCTCATCCCTTTCTCCATCCATCTCCATCTCCATCTCTACCCATCTACATCCCCTCCCCATCCCTTTCTCCATCCATCTCCGTCTCCATCTCCACCCATCTCCATCTCCATCCTCATCCCCATCCCCTTCCCCACCCATCTCCATCTCCACTCATCTACATCCCCATCCTCATCCCTTTCTCCATCCATCTCCATCTCTACCCATCTCCATCCTCACCCCCATCTTTTCTCCACCCATCTCCATCTCCATCCTTATCCCCATCCCCTTCTTCATCCATCTCCATCCTCATCCCCATCCCGTTCCCCACCCATCTCCATCTCCATCTCCATTTCCATCTCCACCTCCACCCATCCCTATCCCCATCCCTATCATCATCCACTTCTCCATCCCCATCTCCATCTCCATCCCCATCCCCATCCCTCCAATACCATCTGGTCGAGGTTGTGGAGGTCCCGTGGTTCCCGGGGGGCCCGGGGCAGGGGGGTGTCTGTGGGCGGCAGGTCCAGCTCCTGCCGCAGCTCCTCCTCGATTTCCTGCTCCATCTGCACGAGGGTCGGGGCACGCATCCCGAAGCGCGCTCCACGGCGCGCCAGCTCCAGCAGGCACAGCACAAAGTTCTTCTCGTTCTTCCTCAGCACCAGGTCCTCTGTCTCGAACATCAGCACCTCTGGGGCAGGGCAGGCTGGGCTGAGCCGGGGCCGGTGTGTGGGGATGGGGACAAAGGGGATATGGGGCACAGGCGGAGTCAAAATCCACCCGAAGGGATGGTATTCCCTGAAGCCATCCCTCTAGGAATGGTCCAGTGAGAGGTGAGGTAAAGAGCCTTCTCCTTGAGCATCCCCAAGTGAAATCACTGCAGCTCTCTCATGGCACCCCAAAGCCACAAAACCCAGTGTGCAGAGGATGTGTCACTCCATGCCTATGCCTTTCCCAGGCATCCACCAGTGGTGGGGACAGGGTGACAGACCCTTTGCTCAGAGCCAGGACTGCTCCTGATGGGATCATGGTTGGGATCATGGTTGGGATCATGCCATAGCATGCACCCTTTGCAGTTCCACCCCTCTGCACACACTCTCACGCAAGCAAACACACCATCTCCTGCATGCCAGCACCCTGCTGCCAAGCCTGGAGGAGCTTGTGCAAGAAATCCCAGCTCTGGGAATTGTGCCCATGGTGCTGGGTGGCACTGGCTTTACGGGATGCATGGGAAAACACAGAGGGTCATGCCAGGAGCAGCCATAGGGGCATCGCACCCGGAGTCACGCTCAGCCTGGCACCTTACCTTTAATATCCATCTCCTTCCTGCACCACTGGATGAAGTTGGAGACGTTGTCCCTGGCCTGGAATGTGCCGGGCTGTGCAGCCAGGTTGCAGGCGACACCGGCAGCGGGCAGGCGGAGTTGCTGAGCTGCACCGGGACAGGCACGGGAGAACTCCCCGGCCATGTGGGTGATGTTGTTGGCGTGGGAGCAGAGCACGGATCCCGTCTCCAGCACCTCCACGAAGGTGCCCACCTCGATGTCCAGGTCATAGAGCTCCTTCAGCCACTCGGCCAGGTCCTCCTTCATGGCATAGAGGTACTGCTCGCTGGACCGGTAGGGACGGATGCTCCGCACCGCCGGGCACGGCGGACCCCACATTTTGCCATAAGACTGGGGGGAGATGGAAGGGAAGGGGTGATGGGGACATGGGTGGTGTGGACACGGGTGATGGGGACGTGTCCCAAGCCCACCACCAGCCACACTCACCCGGTGCCGCTTGCTCTCTGCCACCCGGGATGGTGATGCCGTTGTCCCAGTGGTGTTGTCAGGAGCCCTTCTGGGGTCTGAGGGCTGTAATGCAGGCTGGGGAAAGGAAATCACCCTCCTGGGCAGTGGGTGTTTTGTTTCCTTCCCAAGTGCTGTTCCCTTCTCCTTGGTGACAAGGGACCGGCTGCAAACACTCCCCGTTAACCATTCAGCGCCTGCTCCTCCACCTGCTCCTTCTTCCCCAGCCACCCCAGGGCTGGATTTTCCTGGAGGCCCCTGGATCCGGGGCAGGAGGGAGTTAGGGAGCAGCTCCTCAGCATCCCAAGTTGCTCACAGCCAAAAGAGGGGTGGTTTTCCCCCTTCACGCCACCCTTGCACCCACCTCCAGGATCTGAGGGCCCTACAAGATGCATCTTCAGGGCTTGGTACCCCTGAACTACAGCCCTGAGGCAGTCACACTTCTGCTCCCGTTTCAGAAGCTCAGACACAGCTGAGATGCCATCGAGTGCTGTGCAAACCCAAACACACCGTGTTGAGGAGCCAACCCAAACAGGGGACCTCCAGCATGGGTGATGCTGAGCAGGGCTCCCTTCTCTCTAGATGGGGTGCCCAGAGGCTGAGCTCCATGCAGGTCCAGTGTGAGGACCTGATCACATCATGGGGGTGATGCTCAGACCAGTCCCTTTGCATCCCTCCTGTCTGCTCCATGCAGCACAGTAGCACCAGGAGCTGGGAAGCCAAACCCTGAAGCAAGAGCTTCCCAAAGCAGTGGGGATCAGGGCAGAGATGCCTCGGAGGGAGCTGCTCCTGATGGAGACACCACTGCCATGGATTGCTCTGTGCTTCCATGGAGCAAGGATCAAGAGCCGAGCAGTCCCGAACTCCTCTGCTCCCACTCCATCAGCTCCTCCCACCCACAACCCCCCAGGCCGATCACAGCATCTTCACTTACCTCCATCATTTACTTTCATCTCCTGATCAAAAGGCTTTGTTCAAGTTTGGGTGCAAATCCCTATACTTGAACTCAGGATGATCCCTTGATCCCACCGCAGGCAGCAGACAGGTATTGTCATCCCCAAAGGCTGGGGACCAGATCAGCTTCCTGCAAGGACCAGCTCCCTTTGCCTGAGGCTCAGCCCTTTGTGGGAGCTGCAAATCACAGCACAAAGGCATCAGTCCTGTCCCCCAAACCTCTTTCTGAAGAGCAGATCCATACAATGAGCATGAGGGGGGTGTTTGCATCCCACCTTTGGGGTTTCCCTGCACTGTGATCCCTTACAAACTTCATCCCAAATTGCCCATGACAGCGAGGTCTGTGGCAAAAGCCGAGCTCCTCCATGGATGGTGTGATTCCAAGAGCTGGGGCTTTAAGAGAGTGACTGCATGGATGAGTGGGCACTGCTGGGAATGTCGGAGATTCCCTCCCTAACCCCGAGCTGCCCAGCACCCAGGTACTTCTGCAAACAAACCCACCAGGGATGTGCTTGACCCTGGGATTGAAATGGAGCCTCCCGTGGGCTTGGGGGCTTCTTGCTGTGTCCAGGGCCCCGTCCTCTCCCAGGAGGACGCTCACTGCAGATAACTGTCCGGCCGGTGTCATTTTGGGGGAGGAAACACAAGAATCCCAGCTATTCCCGGGGCTGGGAATGCATGGAGGCCGGAGGAGTTTGTGCCTGGGTGTGCCAGGGAGCTCAGCAGCAGAAAAGGACACTTGTGGAGCAGGATTTTCAAGCAGTGGTGCTGACTGCATAGCTCAGGATGCGAGTCCATCCCCCACAGGTCCCCCCATCCTTGTGGGGTTCAGGTGATGCAGCAGTCACCCCATTGCTCAGCATCACCCATGACCACAAGGCATCCTGACAGCACAGAGCCCCTGGAAACACTGCACAAGCAAGGGAGGAAAAGGAAATCCCAAAACCAGGAGAGCACCAGGATTCCTCAGGAAGCACCAGCCCAGCACCCTGCCTGGGGCAAGGCAGCTCCTGCCTTCCCTGTGGGAAGGTCCAGGGTGGGAGAGGGCAAGCAGAGGATGCTCAGAGCTCCTGGCATTGGGAGGGGATGCTGACATGGCCCCCCAGCACAGCACCCGAGCACAGCACCCTAACACAGCAGGACCATCCACAGCCCCGTGCCAAAGCAGGGCACCCAGTGCTGGGACTGAGTCCTGGGAGAACCATTACCCCAGCATGGTGAAGTCCCCTAAATCCCTCAAATCAAAGCACATCACGAGGCTGAGCACCTGCTCAGCACCAATAGCTAGTGACACTGAATTCAAGCCCTGGGGACCCGACACTTCCCCACCAGAGTCATCTCCTATGGGAGACAATGGCCCTTTGCAGACGTGACCTCGGTGCACAGGAGCCAGCAGCGTTTCCAGGTGGGGAACCTGCTTTGGGAAAGGAATGAGGACTATGCAGCCGAGCTGTCCTCACAAGCAAGCACGGACACGTCCGTCTGTCCTCCTCCCCCAGTGCTGTGTCGGTTATTCACATCCAACTGTGGCACAGGACCCAAAGGCAGGTCGATCCTGTCTGCTGCAGACGGACGACAGGCACTTTGTCTGCCAGGTCAGCACAGCCCTTATTAGACACCAGAGAACCCACTCATCATAAAGCCTGGCTGCGAGTGCCATGGTCATGGTCAGCAGCTCAGCCCGCCCTTCCCCATAGAGGCTCTTACACCAAAACCCTCTTCACCTCCAAAGCCCCGCAGTGTTTGTGTCTCCAGCTGGGATGTGAACCCAGCACAGCACCACAGGGCTCATCCTGCATCCTGGGGTGAAGGAATGGAGGAGGCAGGAGCAGGGGCTCTGTGCTCACAACAGGGCAAAGCTCAACACGGACCCGGGGTTTGTCCCATTCTCTCTTTTCTCTTTTGGTGTAACCAGGAAGCATTCTCGAGGCTCTTATTTAACCTCTCCAAGGCCCAAGGCGAGCAATGGTGAGGCACTTCTTTGCCTGGCCATTGCTAAAGGATCCACAGCCCCCAGTCCCGGTGTGGAAGACAAAGGCACAATGATCCCCCGACCATTCAGGGGAAGGAGCATCGCAGTCTCATGGCTTATACCCTTGCTTTGCAGTCTTAGCATTGTCTCTCAAAGCCTCCAGCCTCTGTCCATGGCAGAGCCGCTGGGGCTGACCCCTCCATCCCCACGGATCCACCCACCGTGCTGGTCCCCTCCAAGCCATTCCCATTCAGTCACACAAAGAGGGATGCAGGCAGGGGCTCAGAGCCCTGTTTTGTCCAGCTCAGAAGAGGACCTGCCCACTGTTGGCATCCCAGCAGCCCATCCAGGACAGCTCTGCGGCCCATTTGCCCGTGGCCACCACTTGCAGCTTCCCTGGATGGAAGCGCCAGTACCGCTCATCCCTGAAGAAGTAAACGGAGCCGTCGCGGTGGGTGAGGGCACCCGCGGTGCCCGAGGGCAGCCCCTGCCAGTCCCGCAGGCTGCGGGGGTAATAGGGCTCCAGGGCGAGGGGCTCCTCGCTCAGCACAAAGTACTTGGGTCCCTTGAAGAGCACCATGCGCCGGAGCTGCTGGAAGTGCAGCGCCGTGTCCGGGTGCCGCGGGAGCCCGCGGGCGCTGCACTTCACTGGGAAGCCTGCATCCAACCTGGAGCCAGCGTAGCGCCAGCATCTCCCTCCTAAGGAGAGATGGGGAGAGGTTAGGGTCCATCCCGATGCGGTCCGGCCATGTGGAAGGGCTCAGCCACGGGGACTCGTGACACCCATCCTGCTGGTGATCCAAGCAGCACTCATGGGGCGGGATGTGGGGAAACTGAGGCACGGTGGCTTGGAGGCCTGGAAAGGGACCCCGGGGACAGAGCAAAGCCACCGTGCTGCCTGCTAGCCCATGCTGCTGCCTTGCAAGGCTCCCCCCTGTTCCTGCACAGTGAGTGGGGCACAGACCCACAGCAGTGCTGCAGCAGCAGGAGCTGCAGCCGGGGCTGAGCACTCGGCTCTCCCCACAAAGCAGGCAGACAAAAGCCTCTTTCTGCTCACAAGCCACAGCCTGATCCAGCCATAGGGAAGGAGGGAGCAGCCGAGGGCTGGGGAGGCAGAGGGGCTTTTGGCTCTCACCCAGCCACAGCAACAAAGCCCCCTTTCTGACGAGCCAGCTCCTGGTTTCCATTCAAAGCTGTGGCTGACCCTGCAGCCGGGCTGCCTGCTTTGACCTCCCTCTACCCGGGCAGCTTGCGGATGGCATTTGAGCTCCCCACAGCAGCTCAGCCCCTAGCGTGGCACAGGGAACCATGTGTACCATGAAAACACCGCTCTCAGCTCCCCTCTGCCCATGTGTTATGGGGGACATGTTCTCCCTGAGACCCCAAAGGGCTCGATGCATCTGGTTTTGTTGTTAAACACCAGTGAGCGCTGCTCTACTGCATGGGGAAACTGAGGCACAGGCTGCTGGGGTGACAGCACCAAGGCCAAGCACAGGGCTCCTGTGGGATGCGCACACCAGGGATGCAGCGATGCTTCCTCTCTGTACCACGGGCACATGGGCAGGAGGAGGTGCTTTGGACACCAGGCAGGCAGGGCAGAGGCAGGAGCTCTCCTGCTCACCTACCTTTGAAGAAGTAGAACTTGCCGCTGCTCTGGGACCAGGCAGAGGCATCGATACCAGCGGGGAGGCCAGGCCAGCGCGCCTGCAGGGGCTGTGGGTCGCTGGTGTTGCCATGCACCGGCACCATCCAGTAGTGGTTGCCCTTGAAGATGTAGATGTTGTGATCCGCGTCTGCAGGGAACAGGGAGGAGTGAGGATATCCCGGGGGAGAAACCTCATCCCAGCTCCCATGCATTGGTTCCCCTCTCCTCCCCATGCAGTGCTCTGGGGACACTCAGGTTTTGGATGCTCCATTCTGCCTTTCCAGCCACATCTCCCTGCTTTCATCATTCATTGTCTCCAGCCTGAAGAGGATAAAAGCTGAGCACAGCTCCTACCCAAGGCTTGTGCTTCCCAGTTGAGTTCCTGCAGTGAATAAGCCTTTGCCATGGCCAAGTGTTAGGATGTTTTCCTTGCTCCTAACACGCTGAGCCATTGCTGTATCCTCACGATGGACTCTGTGGCAGCGATGTGCATCAATGATGCCACCAGCCCCAGGAGCAGGTCCTGGATCAGCCAAACCCACCTTTCCCACCACCGTAGGTCAACAGAGCAAGGGGCAAGCTGGGGCAATGGGTAGGGGTGATTGCTTTGGGAGAGGGTTGCACCATCCAGCACTCACCAGCAGTTATGGCATCGAAGAAGGAGTGGCAGTAATAGGCACTGGGGCTCCTCTGCTGCTGATCCTCACCGTAAGGATCTGTGCTCCAGTCCTGGAAGTGAGTGAAGACCTTCCCTGGGAGCTGGATGGCCAAGCCCTTGGATGGCTTCCCTGGGATGGAGCAAGGGGTGTGAGTTGTGGAGAAGGGGCAGGGAAATGGCTTTCCCCAAAGCACTATGTGAGCACAAGGTTGGGGAACCATCCCAGGGCTCCAAACTCTCTCTGGTACCTGCTCCCCTTCTATATAGTGGTGGAAAAGACTCCTTATTACCCCCAAAACATATGCACCATCCTTTCCCTGGGTGCAAGCAAGCACCTAGCAAGCCCAGCCTTCCCTGCCCTGGAGGACCTGGTACCCATCCCACATCCCCTACCGCATCCTCCTCCCCAGCTGCAAAGGGATGAAGCCCATCCCCACTACATAGCCCCCTTCCCTTGCTCCCATCCCTGCTCCTCCCTGTCCGCCGCAGGGATGCTCGGGGAAGCCGTGCTCACCGTACAGGCTCTGCACAGCCCGGACATCATCCCAGCTGAGGACAGAATCCTTGCTGAGCTTCTTGTAGTAGGGGGACATCAGAGCGCTCTTGACGGGGGAGTGCTCCAGCCCCAGCGTGTGCCCGACCTCGTGGGCCACCACGATGAAGAGGTTGCGCCCTTTGCCGCTGTGCAGGGACCAGCGCTCGGCGCTGTCGAAGTGGGCTTCACCGCGCAGGGGGAAGAAGGCGTGAGCCAGGGCACCTCCTGGGGACACGAGAGCCATCAGGGACCATGGGGCAGGAGAGGGCCTCAGCCGCAAACAGGGGCAGTGGGGAACATGCAGCTCCCGTGCTTAAATGAGCATCAGTTTTAGGTCTTTGGGAGCTTCCCATGGCTATTCCCAGGGGCACATCCAACCCAAACCAGCTGCATGCTCTGTGGTTCATGTGTTTGGTTTCCTACTGGGCTCGGGCCAGGGATTGAAGCCACCACAATGACCCAAGTTGGGCAAAGGCTCAGGAAGAGAGAAGCCCTGGGCTTGTCTGATGGTGGGTGAGCAGAAAGGCTCAGCTGGAAGGCATGAGCTCAGGTCTGGAGGATGCTGTCAGGACGGGGAGGACATGACCCTATAATGAGCATCTCAGCTGCCTCGCTGGCAAGCTTCAGTTGCAGAGCTGGGAGTGAAGACCCCAAATCACAAAGCAAGCTGGGTTATAGGCAGAGCCTTGCCTCCATCCCCCCCCCCACCAAGCCCTCCTCCTTCCTGAAGGGGAAGAGCCCACGTTGTGAAAGAGAAGCTTACGAGGGGTAAGCGACCAGCACCTGGCCCATCGAAGGCGTTGTTGAGCCCGTCGTTGTGGTCCCCATGGAAGAAGGTGAGGCGGATGTCGGCCGGGCCGTCCCGCACCTCCCAGAACACCAGCGAGGACACGTTGCTCCAGAGCTGGAAGGCGGCTCTGACGGCGAGGCGCACCTCGTGCTGCGGCAGGTACGGGGGCCAGTTCACCACCCGGTACGTCAGGTGCCGCTTGTACCACCTCCCGCCTGCAAGAGGGACAAGCTCAGCACAAGGATGGGGATCATGGGCTTGTTCTTCCAGCCTGGGTGGGGGGATGCATCCCCGGTGCTGGGAAGAGCCATGGCTTTCCCGAGCTGAAGGTGAAAGTGAATCCAGGTGTCCCACCACCGGCATTGGCATCTAACCCATTAAATCCCTCTGAAGGTGTCACCACTGGGTCCTACCCACATTCCCATGGATGCAGCTGCAACCAAACCCTAAGAGAGGGACCAAAACCTGTCTGAGGAGAGGAGAAGCTGGGGCAGCCACTTTGAACCCCTCCTGCCTCATCATGGGCTAATCCAACATGGGTCCCTGACCTGCGGCTCTCTGATGCCAGCTTTATGCCCACAAGATGCAGCCCAAGGACTGGATTCCAGGGAGAGAAAGCAAAGCCAGCTCTGCCATAAGGCAGATGCTGACCTCCATCACCCACCCAGAGACCCCAGTCCAGCATTCAGCTGGCAGCAAACACATACCTGTGTGTGTAATGTGCACACAGCAGGCAGCGAGCCAGGAGAAGCAGGCAGGTCCCCAGGCTAGGGCTGCCTTTTCACTGCTTTTAAGGGCATCCTGACCATTTCTACCTGCAGAAGTCGTTGCCTGGAAGCCCAGCCGGGGCTATCCCAGCGGGAACAAATCACTGCTCACCATTCCTTTTAAAAGCATCAATTTACCAGCACCATAGATATTACTGCCCATAGCTTCCTTAAAAACCCTTTCAGGGCAGACAGAGCTTGGATGCCACCAGGGCAGATGGTGACAGTGAAGGAGATGAGCCTCTGAGATGCCTCTAAGCTGCCCACCCCCTTCCCACCACACAGGGGTGCAGAGATGTGTGCTCATTCCCAGAGCATCACAGCTCCCTCCTCCTCCTCGGCAGCTGTGGGGATCCCGGGGCCCCACCATTACGTGCATCCAGGGCTGTCCAGGAGTGGGAAAGATGCCATGGGGCCGCGCTGGAGAGATGCAGGTGCCAGTGCCTGTGCCGAGGCGTGGGAGCAGGGACAGATCTCCAGTGCCTGCTCCAGATGTGCTGGGAACAGCGGGAATGGAGCCAGCAGCACGCCAGGAACCACTGCTGAGGGTCTGAGCTACGCAAACATAGTGGGCATCCCATCCCATCCCATCCCACCCCATCCCATCCCATCTCTGTTTCCTTCTCCCCCGTTTC